>JASTWR010001378.1:0-46186 GCA_030770355.1 Harpagoxenus sublaevis
GTCTATGCGTTTCATGCGCAACTCGAACGGACCCATTGACGGTCAGGTCAGGTTAGATATATCGAGCTATCGCAATCTAATCGCGATTATTCCGATTATCCGCCATGTTGCTTCCATTATGAGTACTTATAAAGGTCCGTTCCGAGTTACGCATGAAGCGCTGTAAGCATCATTCTGTCTTCGTTGCACATCGTATATCAAACGAAGATGGAGCGATGCTTACAGCGCTTCGTGCGTAACTCGGAACGCAGCCAAAGTGAGAGAAATTGACAGAGTGAGGTTAAGTTGCAAGGAGAAGAAGGGGGAAAGAGTAAGTGTTTCCTAAATAAAATCACTGTAGATATTTTTCTATTATTGTTTTCAACAATAAATTGCCATTAACATTATACAAATGTGCATTATACGTACCACTGATTGTAATAAATGCAATTATAGGGAAGCAAAATGGCGTTATAACCACGTGATTAGGCAGCCAATCAGGCCATGAGGTTCAATGTCGCATCTCTGATTATCTAGGTCTCTAGACATGACAACGTTCATACCCGCAGGGGGAAGTGATCCGCGCAGTTCCTTGGGCTTAGCCACCCCACGGTCTCTCGAGTACATCACCGCGGACATACACACACATGCACCCTACACACACACACAGACACTACCGCAGGGGGAGTGATCCGCGCAGTTCCTGGGAAGTAGCGTGCCCACGGTAACCCGAGCTCAATACCGCGGACAAACACACACAGTTACACACCTGTCACCTATTGAAGTTGCCGCTTATTTTGAGATTGCCAGATACACGTTACACGCTAAAATACATACAGACACCCAGGGCAGATAGTCTCCGTGTGGAGACAGTAACGCCCGTGATCAAGAAGAAGCCACCACGGTAGCGAAGTAATATTAACAGAGCAATCATAGTTGACTAAGTTTACGGGCCGTATTGACCTCCGCTGGGAGGCAGGAGCCTAAGCAAATAATAAAGAAGAAGATGACAACGTTCATTAACAGACAACATATGCACAGCATATGAAAATAAAATGGTCAAATCAACGATCATCGACACAAAGTCCCATAGTAGCGATGGTGAGAAAGAAAATGCATTTGCTCCTATGACATCAAGCTTGACGTCAATGCTAGGAGGTAAAGTTAACAAACTCCGATATGCTATTGCTTGACACACTATTAAAAACGTTTAGTTGTGAATAAAGAAAATGAGCAAGTACTTTTCTTCCGCTTGAAGCATCACTTTTATTTTGACCAATACAACCAGTTTGAATTATGTTTACCTTATCATTTATCATCAATTATCTTTATTTTTCAATATTATCTTTATTTGTATCTCTCTGTATGTTATTTTTCAGGCTTGCTACAGAGCATCAAGGTCGGCAGCCAAACTTTGAAGGGTGAAGAGACGTCAAACTTTTTTGGCAGTACCGTGCAATATTCGTATACTGATTTTAGCAGCGTAGATCATAGAATTAAACTGCACATTATTCTAAATGTATTCGAGCATGAGAACGAAGAACTCGTACTTCTTCTCAAGGTTAAGATTTTTCATAGGTACGTTGTGGACGTCTTCAGAAAGCACAAGCACTGGCTATGCACTAGCTGTGGCCAACCTTGGAGAGCCGCATGTTTATTAGGATGGATTTATAATCACGATCCAAATTACGGTAATTAATCCATCCATTGACAAACACTAAATTACCAATCGAAGGGAATCCTAACAGAAGTCTTTGGAAATTATGCGCTTGGGAACTATCTCAAACCCACATAGGTAATCTATTTAATAATATTGTAATCATGTAGAACACTTTGTTAGAATAATTTCTAAAGATTTTAAAATACTAAAATTTTTACTCATTTTTAACTTTATGATAAATTATAGACTTAATTGTTTGTTATATGTAAATAAATATAGAGAAATATTTTCCATGCAGGTGTATTCTATCGTGCCATATACGCAAGTCTTTGCGGCAATGTCCAACTACTACTACAGATAGCATCGTCTTGGCAAAATGCATATGTGAAGAGCCTTCTAGATATCAAAGTCGAATCAGCACTGAGGTTAATGATGGTGAAAATATATACAATTATGCCGGAGGAATATTGGAAAAATAAAATCTCGTTGGAAGACGCGTTCAAAGAATTGTACGCGTCGAAAAATCCAGTAATACGTGCCCAATCTAACAATCTAACAAACCCGATCATTTAATTCAAAAATATAATATTAGATCGATACTGAAGTTGATGGAAGAGATTGAAAGTATGATTGTGATTGATATCGGTGCCTGCGACTCGCAGTTCCTCAGATTCCTGGCGCATCTAATACTGTACGTTCTTCAGGCACATCGGGAAAAGTACAAAAGATAAAGTAGAAGACAAAGTATTGCTGGTATACGTTCGCGTCCTTATTGAAATAGGCGATCCGACTTTAATCGCGTCCTACACAGCCACGTTACCTCAGGAGGATCAAATAACCAACTATGCCTCTTACTTAGAATGTGTTAAAGAGCATGAACAGCGGAAGAAATGTTTACGCGCGACGGAAGACGTGAACTTGAATGTAGAAGCTATTACGAAATTGGTGGTGGTAAATATACGTAAGAAACATCTAGAATGCGATGCCGAGGCGGATATGGAAAAGATTAATGGTCTGGATTGGCTGATTTTCTATCAAAGTCAAAGAGAAGAAGCTTTACGACAAACAAACGCGCTCATTAGATACTTCCTGACTAACGAAAAGATCGATGAGGCGCGAAAAGCATTTAACAAGGTAATTCAGCGCAGTTTATAAATAATTCTGCAATGAATTACTTTTATTAATTTATTTATTCTTAGTTAAACGGTAGTTATTTTTATATTAACGGTATTATTTTTATGTTGCATAGATCCCATCAGATTCGATAGAATCAGTTATGACCGAGTATCCGACTATGGACTGCACACTCACGAATCTTACGATAACTAATAATTTGTCGAAGAAAGCGGCTGCATCGATAAGAGACTACCTTTGTTATAAAACGTATCTTTACGCTCAAGAAGGTTTCGGCGAATGGTTCTCGCAATATCGTCACGGTAAACCTGCGCCACCGGAAGAGTTGCCGACGTATGCCACGTTCACGGAAAAGGTTGCGTACGATCACAGAAAGACGCAGTACAATTCAGAATTCGAAAGATGGAAATCTACGATGCAGCATTATACAAAGGTGCGCGAAAACATTAATGCAAAATATAATAGCACAAGCGGAACCGAATGCGGGGATCTAAAATCAGGCTGTGAAACAATTATTATTTAATGTTTTATTGTTTCCCGACGGCGGCTGGCTCGTTGATTCATTCGGTCATGTCCGAGATGAACGAGCACAACGGTTACATTCAACTGGCTGACATACTTGCTTCCGAGCAACATCAGCTGTACAAAGTATGTATAAACAGTAAAATAACTATCGTAACATATTTAAATATTAGTTTTATAAAAAGCATATATATATTAATACATTTATTGTCTTTATAGGTATTTTCAAAGGAAAGATTACACGAGATATTTTAAAAGATCTGTGAATTTTCTCTCATCTTAACTAAAAGAAAGATCCTTGGGGATATCCGAAATCAAATATGTATAATAGATAATATATTATACTGTATAAACCTATTTTATTATATATACCAATAGTTTCCCTTCCATATCGTTACAATTTTTTTCAACAGTACTCATGCGGTGTTGCCAAGCCGCTGACGCCTCTCTCTTCCGTCACTCTGAATCGAACGAAAAATTAACCAAATGCGTACTTTACACAAGTATTTCTCGAAAACGAGTACCGCAAGTGGTATTGACACATCACATATTATTTCTATTTTTATGGAGCATTATATACTAATTTTTCAAAAACATTTAGAGAAAACTTTTTCACAATTAATTATAATGTCTCTTTTACAATAGCTCGGAATAGGAATCCCGTGTTAAAAGTGTGCACTTTGAAGCTCAGTATCTCGATTTTTAATACCGCAAGGGGTACTGAACTTTATACCATCACATAAAGCACACTTATATTAACGTATATGCAGTTTCAAGAAAATTTAGAGAAAATCGATTTTCCGGTGAACGTCCTTAATATTTTCTTTGTTTTCAAAGGACCCCGCACAATTTTTATGAGAAAAATAGCAAATGTATAGCAAATATATAACAAACACATGCAATGTATTCATTTGCTCAATATATATGCTCTTTCACGCTTGGATATCTGGGATGTCACCTAAGGCCTGTCTGTGCGGTCGCGTAACTCCTAAACGACGCATCAGAGGACATGAATTGCTTAACAAAAAATGATCCTTTTTGCGAGACCTATCGTTCCTCAGAGTTTGTTGCAGAAGTCCTGAAACACCCTGTATACAGGGTGGTAGTTAAGTACTCTAAAAGATTATAAGGGGTGATTTCTCACATAAATTTAAGACGCAAACTTCATATGACCATATGTCCGAAATGGCTTGTTAGTTTCAAAAATACAGGGTGTCAAAGTTGAAGGAAAAATTTCGTTTTTTCCAAAAATTTTGAAAACCATTCGGGTTATTTTGATGAAACTTTAAACATATACAAAGTTTCATCAAAATAACCCGTGGTTTTCAAAATTTTTGGAAAAAACGAAATTTTTCCTTCAACTTTAACACCCTGTATTTTTGAAACTAAGCCGTTTCGGGCATATGGTCATATGAAGTTTTCGTCTTAAATTTATGTGAGGAATTACCCCTTATAATCTTTTAGAGTACTTAACTACCACCCTGTATATAATAGTCATAATAGAGAAAGTATTTGGAGCTCACGCGACATTCGCAGCCAATTTTCCCGAAAACTATTATAGTTATAAAAAAATTGCATATTTCCTTTTTTATAGAGAATTTAATAAGCTTTCATTTTGATAATAACTATTTTTTCGATAAAGTCAATATTTAACGAGATATATTCGATAAAGTCAATATTTAACGAGATAAAAACTGAAAAAGTGCACCTATTTTTCAAGATGACGGCGAACGCTCACTTTCAATCTATCAGGACTTTTTGGACGTTCATTAGTAAGCCTAAACGAACATCTCTACCAAGTTTCAAGACTAGGAAATATTTCTTTTATTTGCTTAAATCGGACCTATTTTGACTGGGCTAGGAGAAAGAATTGACCAATCATATTTAAACAATTCGACCAATTGACCAATGCGATTGGTTAATTCCTTCTCCGTCCAAGATCTCGGAGCGATTTCTAGTATCGTGGACACAATAAGGCTTTAGTAATAGCAAGCAAGCCACACGTCTGAATAAACGACTTTTATTAAATTACGCGCATTTATTTAATGAGTTTCCCGACATCGCAAGTATAACAAACCTTAACTTCTTCTCCGTGCCTACATACAACATACATTATTCGCCATATGTCTGTTTGCTTACACTTTTTGCACTTAGAATCTTCGCTTTCTCTCTCTCCAACGTCCAAATATATATTTTTCTCGTTTTAAGTGCCTAAATTTTTAGGGATTTCAAGCAACACGAACAAACCTCATAGCAACTTAAGCCGGTATTCATAGTCGGATCTTATTTCAAGACTGTCTTAAATACTGTCTTAAGACGCTAATACGGCTCTGTGATTGGTTCATGACATCTTAATATAGAACTTAAAACGTCTTAAATATAAGAACCGACTATGAATACTGCCCTTACATGATCCGCCATGAAAGACATTTGCTACCAAAAGTCATATACGTCATCGATACTTTTTTACTTTGAGAAGAAATTAATAAAAAATTCGCATTCGCTTTCATCATTCCGACCTGGGGGTCGATTATATATGTATCTTGAAACGTGAAAATTTACAAAAGTGAGGAAGTTCACTAGAGCATCTACGATTTTATTGGTCGAAATTTAGTAAATCTGTTCACTTTTGTAATTTTCATCAGTTTATCTTGTCTCAAGATACATCCGGAGGTCGACCACGTAACTTTTCATCTACGGCGGAAACGTTAAAAATGAAGTTTCATGTGACTATCTCTTTCTACTCAACACCAATAGAAAGAGATAGTTACATGAAACTTTTCACGTTTCCGCCCTAGGGGAAAAGACATGATCGATCCCCACTCGATGATCTGTTTGTCCCAGCCTTGAGCTTTTCTTCTTGTTGAACTTTGTACTTTAAACCATTGGGTGCTTTCCAGCTATTGAACACAGTCATGCACTGTGCGACACAGTGTTACACAGTGTCGACTGTAGCTGGAACGCTGTTTAGCTATTTTACTTCACCGCTAGAGTGCATAACAGTCACTATTAAGGGTCGGCAGGAAGACCCAGGCAAACTCCGAATTGATATTGGAGACCTCGCGTGGTGGCAACGCGAAACTCCGGTTTCAGTGTCACCAACGTTGAAAAACTAATTTCAGGTTCCATGTAGTGGTGTATGTCCGTACACGTACACACACCACTGAATTGCTTACGCGGACGCACGAATTCTTAGCAATACGGCCCGAAAATGCTTTCTGGCCGTCCGTAGCAGAAGGCAGTAACGTACCAAGGCTAACAAGCACCCGCTTTTTATAAATTACATATATTCTTATGCACACATGTGCGTAAATACATATTTTATTTGCTTTGATTGCTATCAGTGTCTCTTACAATTTAGTCAAATATTAGCCTTTAACATTGAACTGTTTTGCTGTAAAAAATAAAAATAAAAATTTCGAAAATAATTCATATCTTTTGATCGGCTTAACCGATTTTGATGAAATTTTAATATGTTGTACATATCATTGAGGCACATTTGTGGAAAATTCGGGAAAGATTTCTGATGACAGAAAGATTGGTAAAAAAAATGAATTAATGTTCTTGATTTTTTCCAGTCCTGATATCTTTCTTGTACATTTACGAAAAAAATTTTCTAGAATTTTGGAGTAGTTTCCTATTGGACATAATTTTTTGGAAGCAATAAAATAGGTAGGTAGTACTTTTAAAAAATACAATATTTTTTTCATTTTTTAAAAATATGATATATGCTTTTGGTACGATTACCATATATTTTATGTAGAATTTTGAGATAGTATTCTACAAAAAGTAATTTTTACGAACCAATAAAATGTGTGAAAAGTACTTAAAAAAAACAAAATCTTTTTTTTCAAAATTATCACAGCTTTTTGGTACTATTGCCATATTTTTGTTTACAATTTTGGAATGAAATCTTACGACAAGTAATTTTCCGGAATCGATTAAATAAATAGATGCAGGTACTAAAAAAATAATGAAATAAAGTAAATTGAAATAATTATAAAAGAATAAACTATAATCGTATTAAATCTAATGTTTTTAATGAAGTACACATACACATACACGTATACATACACTCAAAATAATGGAGTACACATACACATTCGTTCACATAATCACTCTCATACTATTATTTACAGTTATATTCATATGGATGAACTAATCTTCATCACTATCTTCATTGATAGTAGGCGTGATGCCGTCTGTTTTAAATATATTTAAATATTAAATATATAATATATTAAATAAAATAAATAAAAAAAAAAAAATAAAGAAATATTAAATATATAAATACTAAATATATTTAAATATATTTAAAACAGCCGGCATATCACGCCTATTATCAATAAAGATACTGATGAAGATTAGTCCATCCATATGAATATATAACTATAAATAGTGTAAATAATAGTATGAGAGTGACTATGTGAAAGAATGTGTATGTATACTTCATTATTTTGAGTGTGTGTACGTGTATGTGTATGTGTACTTCATTAATAAACATTTGATTTAATACGATTAAAGTTTATCCTTTTATAATTATTTTAATTTACTTTATTTTATTATTTTTTTAGTACCTGCACCTATTTATTTAATCGATTCCAGAAAATTACTTGTAGGATTCCATTCCAAGATTCTAAACAAAAATATGGTGATGGTACCAAAAAACTTATAATTTTGAAAAAAAATATTTTGTTTTTTAAAGTACCTTCTACCCATTTTATTGGTTCGAAAAAAGTACTTGTAGAATACCGTCTCAAAAGTCTAATTATATTATAAAACATTACATAACAAAATAAATATGGCAATGGTACAAAAAGCATCATAAATTTAAAAAATAAAAAAAATCTTATTTTTTTAAACTTCCGCCTACCTATTTTATTGGCTCAAAAAAATTACTTGTAGAATACTGTCTCAAAATTCTACATAAAATATATGGCGACCGCACCAAAAGCATATCATATTTTAAAAAAAAAGAAGAATACTTTATTTTTTAAAAGTACCGCCTACCCATTTTATTGCTTCCAAAAAATTATGTCTGATAAGAAACTGCTCCAAGATTCTAGAAAAATTTGTTCGTAATTGTACAAGAAAGATATCGGGACTGAAAAAAATCGACAACATTTATTTATTTTTCTATCAATGTTTCTGTCATCATAAACCTTTCCCGAATTTTCCAAAAATGTGTCTCAATAATATCTACAAAATATTAAAATTTCAACACAATCGGTTCAGCCGATTAAAAGATATGAATTATTTTCGAAATTTTTATTTTTATTTCTTACAGCAAAACAGTTCAATGTTAAAGGCTAATATTTGACTAAATTGTAAGAGACACTGATAGCAATCAAAGAAAAAAAATGAGCATAATCCGTGTGGAGGAACATTGACCCTTCTTATCCGGCTACGGCCTTTATTCTATCTTTATATAGGAAAATATACACTCAGTCTTAGCATCAGAGCAGAGGGTAACGCAGCTGATGAACAGTATTGATAACAAACTGAATAAAAATCTTAATTATTAATATCATTATGTTGTAATAATTAAGATTTTTATTCAGTTATGTTATCTATACTGTTCATCAGCTGCGTTACCCTTTGCTTGAAAGAGTTTACATAAAAAGCTCAGCGTTGGAAACCTCATATTATTCACAATTCTCCATTACTTGTTTTAAATCTACAGCTTCCTTTTCAGTAATAGATTGATAGTCTGAAGTAATAGGTGATGGCAAAAAATCTGAAATTATTGCACTATCATGCAGAAGCACTAAGAATTTAAAAATATATTTTTATGCATATTAAAAGATATATTAGCAATCAGTCTAATTACAAAAGAAAGTGTACCAGATAATCTTCAAATTCCATTTCCATCAAATATATATATATTATTAATGAAAATAGAATTGGAAGATTTGATTAAGTTTTGTCTATTTCAGCCACTTTTCAGATCACTTTTTTATTTTATATATTTGAATTTCTAAAATAATATAAGGGTATATTTTTTGTGTATTATTGCTTATCTCTCTTTTCTAAAAGTGTTTTTATTTTTTAAATCATATTTAGTTCTTATTTGTTTAATATAATTTTACTGCTGCGTTTTTTAAATTACGCATTATAATCAATATTTTGCTTTTCTAATTTGACTGAAAATGTAAGTAGTCTTCTCTTATTTTGAGGTGTAAATTAAAATAAAATAAAAAATAAAAATTATGCTTATTTTTCATTTTTAGTGCATGTACCTATGGGATGGATATAGTTAACTAGCGATTATAGTGCATCATAAATAATAATGTGTAGAAATATTATCACGAGAGACAACATCTGCAATTATAATTTGATTGCGAACACGATGAAAAGGATCATTGACTTTCACATTTGTGCATGCACAAATGTATATATATATATATATATATATATATATATATATATATATTTATTAGAGTGGTCCCCTTAAAAAGGGTAATTTTGAATTTTGACTGCTCGAACGGTTTGGAAGGCTCGAAATAAATAAAAAAAAATCTGTGCAAAAGCGCAGCTTCCTATCTCAATTTTAACACGTGCCGCAGAGCACTTGAATTTTCCTATTAAAATTAAATAGCAAATTATTTTAGTATGAATGCAATAACGATCGGAAAAATTTGAAACTTGGCAATTCTCTTACCTATAGTTATACCTATATTCTGAAATTTTTATAGATTTTTATCTACATATTTCAGGTTGCTAGTGGTCGATGAAAATAATTTTATTTTTTAATTCTTTAATCAAATAGCAAATGATTTTAGTATGAATGCAATAGCGGTCGGAAAAATTTGAAACTTGGCAATTCTTTTACCTATAGTTGTGCCTATCTTCTGACATTTTTATAAATTTTTATCTATATATTTCAGGTTGCTAGAGGTTGATGAAAATAATTTTTTGTAACTGTAAAAAATTAAATAAATTATGTTATAACCATTTTTTTTATATTTTGGCAGGATTATATCCTGTATAATTTTGACATTGATGAAATTGTGATGCAAACATGCTTATATAAAAAAAAAATATCCCGATGCGAAAAAGGAGACACTCATGAAAGATTTTTTAGATAAATAATTTTGTAAAAGTATTGAATTCTTATTTAAAAGAGCGAATAAATAAATAAATATATGAACAAAATTATAGTAATAAATAAATAAACAAGATTCCTTTGATTTTTCAAAAATTAAAAAAAAATTATTTTCATCGACCACTAGCAACCTGAAATATGTAGATAAAAATCTATAAAAATATCAGAAGATAGGTACAACTATAAGTAAGAGAATTGCCAAGTTTCAAATTTTTTCGATAGCTATTGCATTCATACTAAAATCATTTGCTATTTGATTAAAGAATTAAAAAATAAAATTATTTTCATCGACCACTAGCAACCTGAAATATGTAGATAAAAATCTAAGATAGGTACATCTATAGGTAAGAGGATTGCCAAGTTTCAAATTTTTCCGATCGTTATTGCATTCATACTAAAATCATTTGCTATTTGATTTTAATAGGAAAATTCAAGTGCTCTGCGGCACGTGTTAAAATTGAGATAGGAAGCTGCGCTTTTGCACAGATTTTTATTTATTTATTTCGAGCCTTCCGAACCGTTCAAGCAGTCAAAATTCAAAATTACCATTTTTAAAAGGGCCATTCTAATATATATATAGGGTGAGTCATTTTAATCTATCAACGCTAATATCTCGAAAAATATGGAAGATACGGAAAAATGTTTCAGACAAAAGTTGTATGGTCTAAAGGGGGACATAAGATGATGGCAATGATTTGACTTTGGATGGTCGTTTGAAGTTCACGTGAACGTCACCTTTAATTTCTTAAATGGAACCCCCTATATTGTAGTATATCGTTTAAAAGGGCATAAAATAAGAAAAATTTTGGCGCAAACCAAAAGTCGATACGTTGACCCGTTCGGGAGTTAGTCAAAAATTGATTTTTTCCAACTTTGACTTTAAATAACTCCCGAACGGATTAACGTATCGACCTCTGGTTTGCGCCAAAATTTTTCTTATTTTATGCCCTTTTAAATAATATACTACAATATTAGGGGGGTTCCATTTCAAATTTTTGAGTTGCAGTCCCCTGGGACAGTAAAAAGTTTTAAGTAAAACCCCCATATTGTAGTATATCATTTGAAAGGGCATAAAATAAGAAAAATTTTGGCGCAAACCAGAGGTCGATACGTTGGTCCGTTCGGGAGTTATTTAAAGTCAAAGTTGGAAAAAGTCATTTTTTGACCCTAAATAACTCGCGAACGGGTCAACGTATCGACCTCTGGTTTGCGCCAAAATTTTTCTTATTTTATGCCCTTTCAAACGATATACTACAATATAGGGGGTTCCGTTTAAGAAATTGAAGGTGACGTTCACGTGAGCTTCAAACGACCATCCAAAGTCAAATCATTGCCATCATCTTATGTCCCCCTTTAGACCATACAACTTTTGTCTGAAACATTTTTCCGTATCTTCCATATTTTTCGAGATATTAGCGTTGATAGATTAAAATGACACCCTGTATATATGCATGTAATATGCATGACATGTAAAATGCTTGTAACAATTTTATGTTTTTTTACGATACAAAATATATAAACATAAAATACATTGATTTTTTAATTTTTTTATTAATTTTTAATTATACACACACACACACACACACATAGATTCTTCTTATTTTTCAAAATAATATTTATTTTTGTTCTTTCTTTACATATGCATACATATACAAAAAAAATAAAAATAATATGATAGCCGGATTTTGATGACATTATCTCTCAATATTTGCATCCGTGTGCTCACGTATTAGTGTTTGTACTTTGTACATGGATGCTACTACGGGTGCATTCGGGGAGACGCTATTAACGCTATAAATGCAAACGCTATAAACTACGTTCGGGGAGCCAATAGCGCGATGGCAATAGCAAGCTCCCCGAACGCAGCTTTAGAATAAAATTGCAATATGGCCGATGATGCGAGTTGTGCGAGTAGCGAGTGCCAAGTGTGAATAACAAACGAGTTTTTTATTTTAACTTTATTTATTGAGTTTTATGCCATTATTTTACCTACAACTTTTATTTGATCATAATTACACAGCAAATAGAATACTACCTACATAACCTGTATCATCAATTATTTATTATTCTTTGCACTCGCAGCATCTTCTGGAGACAATTTCATAGAATAATTTATTCCATTTTCTTCATCAAACAGATTAATTTCAACGTCACTTGGTCCTTGGTCCATTGTTGGAATTGACATTGGTTACGTTTCGTTATCTGTAGTATTCTGAAAGCAGCCCCTATACGCAATCAAGTGTTCGAGGAGAGAATAAGCGCCAATAGCATTTCGTGCCTCACCTCGAAAATAATAGCGAAAATAGCGCGAGTGATGACGTCACGCTGCCTTTAGAGTGACGTCATCATCGTATATCATAGCGCCACAAAGCGTCTCCTCGAACGGTTTTGGACGATAATTGTGCTAATAGCGTGCTCCCCGAATGCACCCTATATATGCGATGTAAGAGAGACAAAGATGGAATAATGCTCTCTCTTGTCAAGCAGTCAGTATGTTACCACGAAAATTTCCCCAGCTTCTTAGATCTAGTGAGAACCGTAAAAACAATATTTTAGCCAAAATATCGAATAAATCTTATTCCATTTAGGATATTCTTAATCAGTAAGTTCATCTGTAGTACGCTACAGAGCCCGATTTTGCATTTTTGCTCTTAAAAATTTATAATAAATAAAATACGGACTCGCGGCTAACCCAACCTTACCCGTTGCTAGCTGCCCATTCCCCTAAGTTTATTAAAAATTTTTATTTTTACCTTTTTTTCATAAAATAGCTCTGTAGCGTACTACAGATGAGCTTACTGATTAAGAATATCCTAAATGGAATAAGATTCATTCGGTATTTTGGCTAAAATCTTGTTTTTACGAATCCGTAATTCCAGGCCGGCCGATAGGCGTCTCCACCGTGTCTCCTGCCGACCCTTAAGGCCATCACACACAAAATGCATAGTGTAGCATAAGCATAGCATAGACCTAGTTTACACCGAGCACTTGGTACGCGTATTAAGTACTATATCCGTATCAAATCGCTTGATACGCTCGGTATAAACGCTCGCGGATTACTTTAGTGCGCTCTGGTCTGATACTCCTCAATCGCGAGTATCAGACCAAGTTGATACGCGTATCAAAAGATGTCAGCGCGCTGTAAACGCTTGATTCGATTCGAATTGGATCAAGTACGTATACCGCCGCTGCTGACTGTTGTAAAGCCTTGTGTCCACGATCCGAGAACTCGGTCCGAGTTTCGGTTTAAGCCAATGAAACTGCTACCTTTCTGTAAGAGCTGCAAGTTGATTGGCTTAAACCGAAACTCGGACCGAGTTCTCGGATCGTGGACACAAGGCTTTAGATTGAGGTTAAAGTTAGAATATTTTATAGGTACAAGATGAATTAATAATTATAAGTTGTTTAATAACTTGTGATATAGTTTCCAAAAAGTTCCTTTGTTTTTTACAAGTTCTTAAAAAGTCGTTTTTATTTATAGATATAATATAAATCATTAATTAAATAAATAGTTTGTTGTGTATGCAAAAAATATAAATATTTTCCCATTAATCTCAAAATGCGATATTAATTATGATAATTACTATAACTGTGAATTAGTGGTAGGTTTATGAGACAAACTTTGAATATTTTATAATAAAATATGTGGTGTACTGTACATATATAAAAGCTGTAATAATGTTACATACAAAAGGATGCATAAATTAAAGAAATAAAAGATATAAAAAGATGTTAAAATTATATTATTTAATTCGAATATACACATGAGAAAATAATACCGAAATCACTGAAAACATTGGACTTTATCTGGATTAAAAACCTAACCTAACCTGTTGTGAGATGGAACGGTGTAAACAGGGATGTATCAAATGTTTAGTCCGCACCAACTTGATACGCGTACCAACCGATTTAACGGTGTAAACTAGACCATTGAGTCCTAGATAACAGAGATGCGACATTGACGGTCAGGTCAGGTTAGATATATCGAGCTATCGCAATCTAATCGCGATTATTCCGATTATCCGCCATGTTGCTTCCATTATGAGTACTTATAAAGTGAGAGAAATTGGCTGCGTTCGGGGAGCGCGCTTTTAGCGCTTTTACATCATTCTATCCTTGTTTTACGTGTAATGAATAATAAAGATAGAATGATACAATAGCGCTGAAAGCGTGCTCCGCGAATGCAGCCATTGACAGAGTGAGGTTAAGTTGCAAGGAGAAGAAGGGGGCAAGAGTGAGTGTTTCCTAAATAAAATCACTGTAGATATTTTTCTATTATTGTTTTCACCAATAACTTGCCATTAACATTATACAAATGTGCATTATACGTACCACTGATTGTTAATAAAATGCAATTATAGGGAAGCAAAATGGCGTTATAACCACGTGATTAGGCAGCCAATCAGGCCATGAGGTTCAATGTCGCATCTCTGATTATCTAGGTCTCTAGCATAGCATAAGACCGCTGGACCAATGAGCATCCAGCATAAAGTCGCCATATTAATTTACATAAGATGCTCATTGGTCCAGCGGTCTTATGCTATGCTTATGCGACGTTATGCATTTTGTGTGATGGCATTTAAGCTATATCCACACAAACTTGCATAGCCGCATAAACATATGCATAAGGAAATGGATTGGTCCGGCACTCGTATATGGACTTATGCACTTGTATATGGACCAATCAACTTTCTTATGCTTATGTTTATGCGCTATGCAAATTTGTCTGGGTATAGCTTTTTACTGTTGCGCAGCGCTTCGAAATCGTTCCGTTTTGTCAATGCGCATGAAGCGCTTTAATTATTCGGAACGGTTTCCTGCGCGCTCTGTGCGCTAATGCGAATTGAAAATGTGAACGCCGTGCAAAATGTCAACAAACGTAGATGAGACACCTTTTTTAGAAGTGGATAAACATTTTTGGTTAATAAACAGACATTAGTTACGTTTAATTTTTTTTTATTTTTGTTATATTATCAAGTCTTATATTTAGTCGTACATTTTGTGTATTGTAAAGATATTTCTTGGTAAGGTAAGCCCAAGCGTATAAGCAAAAGGTCTGTTTAATTTTATGTTACGTTATTGCTCGTAACCATAATAACATAATAACGTAACATAAAATCAAACTTTGAGGATTACAACCCAAACTTAAAACTCGTAATTAATTAAAATAAAATATTAATGACTTCTGTACGTCAATTTGCTCTTTATGCCTTTTGTCACGTTGTTTTCTGTTTTCTTCACGTATCTTTTCCGAACAAAGTACGTCCGTACGTATTCAACGTCCATGGCGATTAGTATGATGTTAGCCGACAACTGACACTTTTTTCTTTAAAAAATTAGGTGTGAAATTGATTGTATTTTGTTTGTAGATTATTGTAGTGTATTTATTTTTGTTTGTTAGTCCATTTAATTTTTAATTAAATGTTTAAAGTGTCAGTCGTCGGCTAACATCATATATATATAATACATCAAACAGATTATACAATAAAAAAGCTCTTTTGTAGTTAGATGTATTTTGTTTGTTTTTTTTATAGTAAGGTTAAGAAGTTTTGTAACTTCTTCAAAAATTGTTTATAATTAATAAAATACATTTTTGGAACTATATGTAAAGATCTCCGGAGCGCTAACGTCGTTTCTAGATCTTTGATTGTTGGGTAGCTGCATATAGTTCCACAAATAATATTTATTAATTATAAACAATTTGAAGAGACTACAAAACTTTGAAGAGACTACACTTCTTAACTTCACTACAAAACCCTAGAAATAAAATATATTTTAACACAAAGGAAATAGCCATACGGTCCAAGCTTGGATCTTAGGCAGCTCAATATAATTATTCTCTATATGTATTAATACGCGTATTTTCCAACATATTAAACTGCGCGCCGATTATTTGTCGGACTTAAAACACAGCTATTGTTGGAACATTAGAAATTCCCTCTCCTTTCCCTAATTAAATCGATATCGATTTAATATTAAAATTACTGTAAAAACTTATTGCGAAAAATATTACCCCAGCCAGGGTTCAAACCTGGAATCTCCCGCATTCCGTTCGGGTGTCTTAACCAATTCGACTACCGGGGCATGTGGTAATATTTATCGCAATAACCGGATAACAATAATTTGAACGTCTTTCTCAGGCGACGTGAATAAACAATATATGTTAAGACCGTTAAGATATAAATCAATACAAAGGAAATAGCCATACGGTCCAAGCTTGGATCTTAGGCAGCTCAATATAATTATTCTCTATATGTATTAATACGCGTATTTTCCTACATATAGAGAATAATTATATTGAGCTGCCTAAGATCCAAGCTTGGACCGTATGGCTATTTCCTTTGTATTGATTTATATCTTAACGGTCTTAACATATATTGTTTATTCACGTCGCCTGAGAAAGACGTTCAAATTATTGTTATCCGGTTATTGCAATAAATATTACCACATGCCCCGGTAGTCGAATTGGTTAAGACACCCGAACGGAATGCGGGAGATTCCAGGTTCGAACCCTGGCTGGGGTAATATTTTTCGCAATAAGTTTTTACAGTGATTTTAATATTAAATCGATATCGATTTAATTAGGGAAAGGAGAGAGAATTTCTAATGTTCCAACAATAGCTGTGTTTTAAGTCCGACAAATAATCGGCGCGCAGTTTAATATGTTGGAAAATACGCGTATTAATACATATAGAGAATAATTATATTGAGCTCCCTAAGATCCAAGCTTGGACCGTATAGCTATTTCCTTTGTATTGATTTATATCTTAACGGTCTTAACATATATTGTAAAATATATTTTGTTGAAGAGTTTTGTATAGTGAAATCAAGAAGTTAAGAAAATATATTTGTTTTTAGTGGTTAAAAAGTTTTGTAGTCTCTTCAAATTGTTTATAATTAATAAATATATTTGTGGAACTATGTAGCTACCCGAAAAATCTAGAAACGACGCTGGCGCTCCGGAGATGTTTCGATCATGTTAGAGTCGTTGGAGAGTTGATTGCAATGCCTGGTTTCTACAGATTGATTATCGGGTAGCTACATAGTTCCACAAATGTATTTATTAATTACAAACAATTTGAAGAGACTACAAAACTTTTTAACTTCACTATAAAACTCTACAAACAAAATACAATTAACTACAAAAGAGCTTTTTTATTTTATAATATGTTTGATGTATCACACACATATTATGTTAGCCGACGACTGACACTTTAAACATTTAATTAAAAATTAATTATGGATTAACAAACAAAAATGGATGCACTACAAAAACCTACAAACGAAATACAATCGATTTCAGACCTTTTTTTTTTTAATTACATAATACATGGCTAGTTTTATGGTCCATAATTAAATAATTATTAAAAATTAATTATAAACTAACAAACGAAAAATAAATGCATTACAATAATCTACAAACGAATACAATCGATTTCACACCTAATTTTTTTAAAAAAGTGTTGGTTAACATTATACGAATCCCATGGCTGACTCATCTGTTGTTCGTTCCAAATTACACAAGAAGCGCATAGACCGCATAAACGCATCAAACGCATCAACTGCCTCAAGTCGAAATAGAAGCAGTCAATGCGCTGGGAGGAGTGCTAAGAATTCAGGACGTTTAGTACAATCTAGGGAATCCTTAGCATTATCAAAGCGCTCCCAATGCGCGCATTGGCTAAATCGGAACGACTTTCTATGCAGTCTACGCGCTTCATGCGTAACTCGGAACGCACCCTATTTCGATTTGAGGCAGTTGATGCGTCTGATGCGTTTATGCGGTCTATGCGCTTTTGTGTAATTCGGAACGAACAATAGATGAGTCCGCCATGGGATTCGTATGATATTAGCCAACACTTTTTTAAAAAAATTTTGTGTGAAATCGATTGTATTTCGTTTGTAAATTATTGTGCATTTATTTTTGTTTGTTAGTTTATAATTAATTTTTAATAATTATTTAATTATAGACCATGAAACTGGCTATGTATTATGAAATTAAAAAAAATAGGTCTGAAATCGATTGTATTTCGTTTGTAGATTTTTGTAGTGCATCCATTTTCTTTTGTTAATCCATAATTAATTTTTAATAAAATTTTTAAAGTGTCAGTCGTTGGCTAACATAATATGTGTGATACATCAAACATATTATAAATAAAAAAACTTTTTTGTAGTTAATTGTATTTTGTTTGTAGAATTTTATAGTGAAGTTAAGAAGTTTTGTAGTCTCTTCAAATTGTTTATAATTAATAAATATATTTGTGGAACTATGTAGCTACCCGAAAAATCTAGAAACGACGCTGGCGCTCCGGAGATGTTTCGATCATGTTAGAGTCGTTGGAGAGTTGATTGCAATGCCTGGTTTCTACAGATTGATTATCGGGTAGCTACATAGTTCCACAAATGTATTTATTAATTACAAACAATTTGAAGAGACTACAAAACTTTTTAACTTTACTATAAAACTCTACAAACAAAATACAATTAACTACAAAAAAGTTTTTTTATTGTATAATATGTTTGATGCATTGAACTATAACCATACTGGAAGGAGCACTCCACTGTTTTCGAGCGATCCGAGCTGTGTGAGTGAGATAGTTGAACGGGTACCGTGCTATCCTTGTCTAACTAACTGAAGCAATCACGTGACACGAAATACTATCCACTCTGAAAACATTCACCTTTGTAAGCATTTTAAACACACCGAAATCACAGATTTCTGTGCCAAAATTCTATTTTTGTCAAAAAAGGAACTTTTAATAATGATAATTTTCAGAATCAAATACACATATAAAAAGGAAAAAAAGATCTCATCTATTTATATGTATTACGTATATTAATAATTTCTAAGAAAAATACCCACACAGCACAGGGACATTCTGAGAACGATCTGAGAATATCACAAAAGTATATTGCGATATTCTGAGAACAATCGCATTACGTACTGCGATTGACTCAGTACATACTACGAACGTTCGAATGTCCGGGGTACCATCTCCCATAGAATTTCGCAGGAACGTCTATAGTTTGAGGGCAGTATCAGGAAATGATGAAAACGGGATGTTTTCAGTCGATCATTTATACACGCACACATACGCATCCAGGCGCGCGCGCTCACATATAGATTAGGCTAGGTTATTAATTTCATAATTTTATTTTATCATAAATTGATGTTTTTATTTATTAGTATTTATTACAATATAAATTGAGGTTTTCATTAATATAAATTAATATGTGTACTATATAATTAATATAATATAATTAATAATAATATGTGTAGTATATAAGGAGGAGTTACAGCCATAGTGTAAGTCACTTTTCTCAACCTATCGAGTTGATTTGAGTTCATAGATGCAGTCTACACATGCGGAGATATGTTTAAAGAGAAAAAAGTGATCAACAAATTGACTTACATCATCACTATGGCTGTAACCCTATATCTTACTATCTTATACACTATACAGGGCACCGTGTTTGTTATATCGCAAAGCCCGATCTACAATAAGGTTGAAGCGCAGTAGCAGTACATCGTAAGATTAATATAATATAATTAATAATATAATTAATATGTGTAGTATAAGTATATGGAAGGGTTACAGCCATAGTGTAGTCACGTTTCTTAACCTATCCAGTTGATTGAGTTTATAGATGCAGTCTACACATGCGGACATATGTTTAAAAAGAAAAAGTTGTCAAAAAATTGACTTACATCATCACTATGGCTTTAACCCTATATCTTGTGATCTTATACACTATACAGAGCATCGTGTTTGTTATATCGCAAAGCCCGATGTACAATGAGGTTTTAAGCAGGTTTTAACTGCAGTAGCAGTACATCGTAAGAGACCGGTTTTTCTAATGTGATACATCGTAGCCATTTTTAAATTGACAGTTTCAGCACCCACCGGCATGATTTCGAGGCCAATACCTTCATAGAGTTTAAGCTAGTGAGGACTCCATCTCCAAAAAGAGATACAAGTATTACATACAGACTGCATTAACATTCTCATTAGCTGATAAGGATATCGTGATAGGTAGCCACTCGCCTAAAAGCGCAGGATTATTGGATTTTGCTTAAACTCAAAACTTAAACTTAAACTTTTGCTTAAACTTAAACTCGATTTTTCCTGTTTAATCTTCGCGTGAATTAACTGGTCTTATTGCCTCAAACTTGCCTTCACTGATGCAAATAAAAATTATATTAGTTCTTTTCAAATAACCATTGGATACCAAGAACAAATATTAAGCTTCTATAAGCAAACCGAAGTTGTTGTATTTCAGGATACAAACGATCCAACAAATTTGTTTCTCTACCCATAGCTGAGAATCTCAATATGATACAGCAATGCGCGCTATCACCCATTTGTAAGGAAACTGTGGTAATACGAATTTCTACGCCATCATTTTGATGAGGCGCTCTAAAGTTGAAGTAGAATTTTTTCGTTTCCTTTGCTTGAAAAATAAGATCTGATTGTTGAGCTTCACCAATTGGAAATATCAGCATTGTAACCTGGTCCACTGACTGTTATTGATGCATTACGAAAATTCAATGATACCACAGTAAATATTCCTGTAAAGAGAAAATTACTCCCAATAATTTGTAAAAGTTATATTTCTATTATATTTCTATATGTATTAAGACATATTTAAATAGCTTACGATAACTTTCACTGTTATCATTGTATTCACTGCATACGTTTGTTGCAAGAACCTTGCTTTAAGATCAACAAATGATGTCATGTTATTGTCATCAATTGTAAAAGTATTTGGCTCCGAACGATTTAATTCCAGCATCCATTTCTCCATAGCAAGATGTTTAATATCGTCCGGCAGATCTGGCTCTGGATTCGGTGGCTTCCTCTGATACCAAATTTAAAGCCATTTTTTTGTTAATTTTTGCATCAAATAAAATAAACTTTTATTTACTTATACAATAATTATTATACATAGCCAATAGCGAAACATAAATGCTTTATTAAACTGACCTGTAGTATATTCCTGATATTATTATAAATAACAGCTTGTCGTTCCTCAGAGAATGTAGTTGAAGGTCCTAAGCTTCAAATGCTAGAGTAAGATAATCTTGAATACTAGTCGACAAATACGCGGCTCGCAACGCACTCTTAAGATATCTGTGAGTAAAACCGGCCATCGTATTCTCCATGATATTCCCACAACATGTGCATCAATAATCTGATCAATCAAATTTTACGATTTCTATATTAACGCACGAAGATAGTCTAAAGGAAATAACGAAAGAATCGATAACTTTGCCGTTAAATGACAAAGTTTTATTTGCTAAAGGCTTTCATTATAAGTACAGAGGAAAAATATTAATAGTTAATTAAATTAATTAACTTACGTAAGAACTTTGCCATAATCCCGAGCATTGAAGTATTCTTCTGCCATTTGCACGACTGTAAAAAAAACGGAAAAGGAAATTTTTATGCATGTTTTTATGAGTATATTACAAGTAATTTTTATCTCTAAATTTTTAAAGACATGTACCTAATAATCGCCGCATTCTTGGACAACGGTACACTTTAAATTGGCAATATCGCAATTTTCTAGTAAACCGATAATTATCATCTGAAAAGGAATGCAAATGTTTTACAAACGATTTATTTATCACATGTTACCTAAAAGCACAGATATATACATAATTATCTTACAAAATGATTAACTGCAGTCTTTTCCCCTGTATTGTAAAGCTTGTATGCCAATAGCTTCTCTAGCTGTGTCTGCCGGTTTCTGCACTTAATTTCCCAGGTCACCACGGCCCGTTGTCCATAAAATTCGAGTTTCTCTTCACCTAGTAATGGATCTGGATCTGGATAACTGTTTATATGCTAAAAAATAGTATTAAAACTCAAGTGATATAACAGAAGGCATGATGTATTTGTTAAAAAAACTACAATATTTATACCTGACAGAGTTCTTTACACCGCAGATTGTCGTAAACTTGCATGACTGGCAGCTAATTGGAAATAATATCCCGGATGTAGCGTTTGAACAGCAGGTAATCCTTGACGAATGGCCTCATCAAATAATTCTGCAAATGTAGAGAATTGGCTACTCATCCAAGCATGATGTTCAAACATGAGCTCCTTTTGGACCAGTTTTTTAGTTTAAATCTAAACATAAACATCAATTAGTCATTATCGTTAAAATTTTAAAATTTTTATCTATAAATTATTGCAGTCAATATTAATACCTTTCTGTGTGAAGTCTAAATTGAGAAAATAGCATCTTTTGGAAGATTTAAACTAAACATTATTCTGCATAACTTGTAGTTTATAAAGCCAGCAATAGTTTTTATTTCTACTGCGTTTGCATCTGTCATTCTTGTTTCTAGAAGATTGTGGTAAGCTTGCATATAATGCCTGTAAAACATTTATATTTACATATACATATGTATATATATTGCAATACACGGTTGTTCATATTTTAATCTTACTTTTGGGCAAGATGCAGTTCTTGCTTAAGTTCATTCAAGAATGCCATTTAAATTGATGAACAAATAAGTATTAATAAACATTCTTAGTAAGTTGATCGCGATGACTTTGACATTCCGATATCCGTGATGATAAAGTTTTGCGCCAAATCGTAGACGCCGTCTCTAGTCTGTAATGAACAAGATTTATTATTTCCTTCAAATATAGAGAAATAAAAAATAATAAAATTAAAAACCTAGATATATATCCCAATAAGTGATTAGCATGTGGCAGAATATACAAAAGCTTCGCTGTTAAATCACAAGCTCCACATACGCCGTGCACGCTCAGTCGCAAACTCCGTTTTCGGCACCAGAAGCGGTTGAACAGCATGTTGTATCATACTACAGCTATTTTCGTACTTCTCCCATCAAGGGCAGCTCTAAAAAGAACATCGTATTGCTCGTATCTCGTATTGCTTTACATCGTATTGCTGTGTGTTGAATAAAGCATACCTGTCACGTATATCTTGTCCAGCATAGAACAGCAGTAGGTAGACAACCCAGCCAGCAGGTTACAAATAATTGCAATTTGTAACTTTATAGTAGCGTTGATTTCACTCAACAAAAGCACCGTCGAGATACAGTTGGGAAACTTGGAACTTGCGAGTCTGAGGACTAAAAATAGTTTTATGTATTGACAAATATGACAAATAGAAAAACAATTGTATTAAATTAATGCTAAAACGTTATGTGAACTCGTGAAACTATTCTGCTGACGATTTAGAGGTTAAGTGCGCGGACACGTCACGAGCGGTTTGGACCACGCGGTTCCGCCCGCGGCACAAACCGCTCGTGTGCACGCCGCACGGTATGTCGCAGCGGAACCGCGCGGACCACACCGCTCGTGTGCACGGATCTTTCGCGCGGCTCTTCCGCGCGAAAAAAACCGCTCGTTACGTGTACGGTCTACCGCGCGGTCCAAACCGCTTGCGTGCCCACATCCTAACCCTACGTTGCGAAAACTGCATATCAAATATAGATATATATATATATATCTTTTGATTACCTTTTTGATATCAATCACCGTGCTTTGTATTCTTCGTGCATTGCATCTTGCATCGTCCGATCGTCGCCATGTCACCTCAGCTCAGACTCAGAGGGCTACCGGAAAAAGATCGGTACCGGAATGACGTACTTACACAGATAGCGCTGATATCGATACCATTTCAGTACTTCGAGGCTGCGTTCGGGGAGCGCGCTTTTAGCGCTTTTACATCATTCTATCCTTGTTTTACGTGTAATGAATAATAAAGATAGAATGATACAATAGCGCTGAAAGCGTGCTCCGCGAATGCAGCCCGAGTAAAACCTGAGAATATACGCGCGCGTTGGAAAGGCGTATGTATCATTTCCGTACCTTGAGTCAATCCTGAGATTATACGCGCGCGAAAGGAAACCGAATGATACTGTAAAAGATATTATAGCGATGATCTCAGTATGTTACGGATGATCACAGTACAATGAGTATAACAATGGGATGATACGTATGATATCATGTGCTGTGTGGGTAGTTATTTTGTAAAATTTCTCAAAACAAATAGATTTAATCAAATTAAATTTCTTAATCGACGAAGCTGGCACTCCTGACGGTCACAATCGTCAGGATACTATAAGTAGACCGAGAATCCGGTCCTTCTATCGAAACGCTTAAATTTAAGCACCTTAAATTAAGATGGAAAAATTCCTTCTCCCTTCCCTAATTAAATCGATATCGATTTAATATTAAAATCACTGTAAAAACTTATTGCGAAAAATATTACCCCAGCCAGGGTTCGAACCTGGAATCTCCCGCATTCCGTTCGGGCGTCTTAACCAATTCGACTACCAGGGCATGTGGTAATATTCATCGCAATAGCACATCTAAACAATCATAAGAAGGAACACCGATATTTACGTCGACGGTGAATATTCAAACACGATGAGATACATTAACTTCGCCAGTGTATAAATAATCAAATTAAATTTCTTAATCGACGAAGCTGGCACTCCTGACGGTCACAATCGTCAGGATACTATAAGTAGACCGAGAATCCGGTCCTTCTATCGAAACGCTTAAATTTAAGCACCTTAAATTAAGATGGAAAAATTCCTTCTCCCTTCCCTAATTAAATCGATATCGATTTAATATTAAAATCACTGTAAAAACTTATTGCGAAAAATATTACCCCAGCCAGGGTTCGAACCTGGAATCTCCCGCATTCCGTTCGGGCGTCTTAACCAATTCGACTACCAGGGCATGTGGTCATATTCATCGCAATAGCACATCTAAACAATCATAAGAAGGAACACCGATATTTACGTCGACGGTGAATATTCAAACACGATGAGATACATTAACTTCGCCAGTGTATAAATAATCAAATTAAATTTCTTAATCGACGAAGCTGGCACTCCTGACGGTCACAATCGTCAGGATACTATAAGTAGACCGAGAATCCGGTCCTTCTATCGAAACGCTTAAATTTAAGCACCTTAAATTAAGATGGAAAAATTCCTTCTCCCTTCCCTAATTAAATCGATATCGATTTAATATTAAAATCACTGTAAAAACTTATTGCGAAAAATATTACCCCAGCCAGGGTTCGAACCTGGAATCTCCCGCATTCCGTTCGGGCGTCTTAACCAATTCGACTACCAGGGCATGTGGTAATATTCATCGCAATAGCACATCTAAACAATCATAAGAAGGAACACCGATATTTACGTCGACGGTGAATATTCAAACACGATGAGATACATTAACTTCGCCAGTGTATAAATAATCAAATTAAATTTCTTAATCGACGAAGCTGGCACTCCTGACGGTCACAATCGTCAGGATACTATAAGTAGACCGAGAATCCGGTCCTTCTATCGAAACGCTTAAATTTAAGCACCTTAAATTAAGATGGAAAAATTCCTTCTCCCTTCCCTAATTAAATCGATATCGATTTAATATTAAAATCACTGTAAAAACTTATTGCGAAAAATATTACCCCAGCCAGGGTTCGAACCTGGAATCTCCCGCATTCCGTTCGGGCGTCTTAACCAATTCGACTACCAGGGCATGTGGTAATATTCATCGCAATAGCACATCTAAACAATCATAAGAAGGAACACCGATATTTACGTCGACGGTGAATATTCAAACACGATGAGATACATTAACTTCGCCAGTGTATAAATAATCAAATTAAATTTCTTAATCGACGAAGCTGGCACTCCTGACGGTCACAATCGTCAGGATACTATAAGTAGACCGAGAATCCGGTCCTTCTATCGAAACGCTTAAATTTAAGCACCTTAAATTAAGATGGAAAAATTCCTTCTCCCTTCCCTAATTAAATCGATATCGATTTAATATTAAAATCACTGTAAAAACTTATTGCGAAAAATATTACCCCAGCTGTAAGACGCTTGCAGTTCGCCGCAGGTTAGATCCGCGGGCGCGAACCAGGTCTCGGGTGGTGTCAGGAAAGGAAGCGGTGTCCGGGAAGCAGTGAACAGACCCTCGGTTAACGTTAACAAAGAAATGGGGTAATATTTTTCGCAATAAGTTTTTACAGTGATTTTAATATTAAATCGATATCGATTTAATTAGGGAAGGGAGAAGGAATTTTTCCATCTTAATTTAAGGTGCTTAAATTTAAGCGTTTCGATAGAAGGACCGGATTCTCGGTCTACTTATAGTATCCTGACGATTGTGACCGTCAGGAGTGCCAGCTTCGTCGATTAAGAAATTTAATTTGATTATTTATACACTGGCGAAGTTAATGTATCTCATCGTGTTTGAATATTCACCGTCGACGTAAATATCGGTGTTCCTTCTTATGATTGTTTAGATGTGCTATTGCGATGAATATTACCACATGCCCTGGTAGTCGAATTGGTTAAGACGCCCGAACGGAATGCGGGAGATTCCAGGTTCGAACCCTGGCTGGGGTAATATTTTTCGCAATAAGTTTTTACAGTGATTTTAATATTAAATCGATATCGATTTAATTAGGGAAGGGAGAAGGAATTTTTCCATCTTAATTTAAGGTGCTTAAATTTAAGCGTTTCGATAGAAGGACCGGATTCTCGGTCTACTTATAGTATCCTGACGATTGTGACCGTCAGGAGTGCCAGCTTCGTCGATTAAGAAATTTAATTTGATTATTTATACACTGGCGAAGTTAATGTATCTCATCGTGTTTGAATATTCACCGTCGACGTAAATATCGGTGTTCCTTCTTATGATTGTTTAGATGTGCTATTGCGATGAATATTACCACATGCCCTGGTAGTCGAATTGGTTAAGACGCCCGAACGGAATGCGGGAGATTCCAGGTTCGAACCCTGGCTGGGGTAATATTTTTCGCAATAAGTTTTTACAGTGATTTTAATATTAAATCGATATCGATTTAATTAGGGAAGGGAGAAGGAATTTTTCCATCTTAATTTAAGGTGCTTAAATTTAAGCGTTTCGATAGAAGGACCGGATTCTCGGTCTACTTATAGTATCCTGACGATTGTGACCGTCAGGAGTGCCAGCTTCGTCGATTAAGAAATTTAATTGATTATTTATACACTGGCGAAGTTAATGTATCTCATCGTGTTTGAATATTCACCGTCGACGTAAATATCGGTGTTCCTTCTTATGATTGTTTAGATGTGCTATTGCGATGAATATTACCACATGCCCTGGTAGTCGAATTGGTTAAGACGCCCGAACGGAATGCGGGAGATTCCAGGTTCGAACCCTGGCTGGGGTAATATTTTTCGCAATAAGTTTTTACAGTGATTTAATATTAAATCGATATCGATTTAATTAGGGAAGGGAGAAGGAATTTTTCCATCTTAATTTAAGGTGCTTAAATTTAAGCGTTTCGATAGAAGGACCGGATTCTCGGTCTACTTATAGTATCCTGACGATTGTGACCGTCAGGAGTGCCAGCTTCGTCGATTAAGAAATTTAATTTGATTATTTATACACTGGCGAAGTTAATGTATCTCATCGTGGTTGAAATAGATTTAACTTATTGAAAATTTGGATAATATATATTTTTACGTTTTTTGAATCAATTTAGTTTAATGTAAATGGATTACAGTTTTAGTCATAGCTACATAGAAATGCCTATAACTAGACTTAAAATCTTATGATGGTATATAGGAAAAAGAAATAGTATACAAGAAATATGGTATATAAAAAAAGAAATAGACCGTCTGTCTTCACAAATAGTTATATCATGAGTAGCAGACCAAGACGGGATGTATCTCCGCACGGGAATAAACTCATCGTCAGGGGGGTGTGGGGAGAGGGGGAGGGTAGTAACAGCATCGTGCAACAGATGACGCCACGCACGACGCATTAAGTGTGGAGCTAGTTCAGTAGGCTCGACAGGATGACACCACGCAATAAGACTGTCTTAAGCACAATCGTAATATGTTATGAACCAATCACAGAGCCGTATTAGCGTCGTAAGACATTACTTACGACGGTCTTGAAATAAGATCCGAATATGACTTAAGACCGTCGTAAGTACGAATCGTAAGATGTTATAAACCAATCACAGAGCCGTATTAGCATCTTAAGACATTACTTAAGACAGTCGTGAAATAAGATTCGACTATGAATACCGGAGTATATACATAAGTACTGACAGAGGGAGAGAGAGTAGATAGGTTCTACCTCTATTCGCTTCTCATCGAAAACGTGCGTTACTTCACATGCGCCCATTGCATTTTTTATATGTTCTACGATTTTTTTAATTCAATAACAATTGTGCGGGGAGGGGGAGTGTTGTGATTACATCATCGGCGTCGCGGTTTGGCGCACCTCGAAGCCTCGAGCGTTTCGCGGAAAAAAAAAAAACTACGCGATGACATGGGGAAGACATCAAACACTTAAAAGAGAACATCTTATCCCGGCAATTAGAAAAAAAACATTTATGCGTGCGACGAATGTTTGAAAGGAATAACAATTGTGCTGGGAGGGGGAGTGTTGTGATTACATCATCGGCGTCGCGGTTTGGCGCACCTCGAAGCCTCAAGCGTTTCGCGGAAAAAAAAACTACGCGATAACATGGGGAAGACATTAAACACTTAAAGAGAACATCTTATCCCGGCAATTAGAAAAAAAATATTTATGCGTGCGACGAATGTTTGAAAGAAATAACAATTGTGCTGGGAGGGGGGAGTGTTGTGATTACATCATCAGCGTCGCGGTTTGGCGCACCTCGAAGCCTCGAGCGTTTCGCGGAAAAAAACTACGCGATGACATGGGAAAGACATTAACACTTAAAAAATAGAACATCTTATCCCGGCAATTAGAAAAAAAAACATTTATGCGTGCGACGAATGTTTGAAAGGAATAACAATTGCGCTGGGAGGGGGAGTGTTGTGATTACATCATCGGCGTCGCGGTTTGGCACACCTCGAAAGCCTCGGTGCATTCTGTGATTAATCGCACTCTAAGAATTAAAAATAGAACGTTTTATCCCGTCAATTAGAGAAACATTTATGCTAATAGAACATTTGATCGCGGCGATTAGAAAAAACACTTTATGCGATGACTGTTTTGAAAAGGAATAAATAAAACTTACAATTAGGCGCACCTTAAAATTACATAATGGTTTTACTTTGACAAGAGTCGGTGGTATATGCGTAAACATATAAGTACATATATAAGCGCAAGACGAGACCAGCTCGATGTCAGAAGTCAGAATATCGAGAACCGCAAAGTACCGTTTTTCTCTCTCAAAAATCGCGCAAGTGTACGTCAAGATGAGTAAGAAAAGTGTGGAATCTCAGCCCTCTGAGGAAGATGTGGAGGTAATGTTGATTATGGAAGCGCCGTTTGCGACTGATCAGGGAAAGAATAAAACGAATGAAATCGGCACTCATTTTAACCTCCTTGACTTATTGTACAACATTTGGAATCTCTCTTGGACAGTGACGCGCAACCTAAGATTATTACTCGTCAGTTTGAGCATGACGAAGTCCGCTGAGAGTTTGAAAACGGTAACTAATTTCGACAGACGTGGCATGCGAAAAGCTCTGAAGGATCTCTACCAGTTGTGGCTCGACAAAGGCTCATTGAACCCTACTAGTTCCGCCGAAGAGATGCACAGATTTATTCACGCCCAAATTCCTGATTCAATCTACGAGTGGTTTACGAAGAACACTATGAATGTGGAAACTTACACCGAATTGGTGATCTATTATAAAACATCACATATATCGCCAGTTTACCGCTCGGAGCAGCGAAGCAGATTTCCGCGTCGCGCAAAGTCGTGACCAATCACGACAACGGCAACGACGGCGAAGAGGACGACGACAACGACGACTACAACGACGGCGACGACAACGACAACAACGGCAACGACGACAACGGTGAAAACGTTTGCGAAAATGATAACGCCCCATTGGATCTACGCATGAAAAGGATGAAGGAGAAAGAGGTAATGACAGCGACAGCGACGGCAATAACTTCGACGGCGGAGGAAAAAGAGGATAAGAAGAGAAAGAAGCAGAATGATAGTGATGATAAGGAGGAAGAGGTGGACAAAGGACACGGGCTTGACGCATTGTTTGATCTGGCCCCCGATTGTCATGTCAAATATATTCATCAGTACGTATCTAGATTAAATAATGGGCGAATGGAGACTATGAGATCACCTGGAAAGGCCGGACATCAATTGGTACGCTTGGACCTGTACGATTTCAAGGACATAGTAAACGTGGACAAGCGTCACTGGTGGAGGCACGCGAAACTGAGAAGTTAATTCTTTATCTCCTCCTCGATGACGGACCGCAAGGGACAATTGTTGCGAGAATTATTGGATCAGGTGGCGACGGATATGTCGACTATTCCGTCAATCGTGAAAGAGACTAAGAGTCTTCACTACTACGACATTTAGGTACGTATATTTGAGACTATGTGAATAATTTTGTAAATTAATACAGTTGCTCGCGTTACAGATCGATCGTGTCGTCGAAGATCGGGCGGCGGCGATGGTGGTGGAATACATCTATCTACATACATATACGCACAGATGTGAGATTTGTAGCCTAGAGTAAAAAAAGAATGTTTCTCTGTACACATAATGGGAAATGGTAAAATAAATATCAAAAAATGGGAATTGTATAGATTGTGTAATTGTTATTTATTGAAATGCTTTTTTTAGATAGGTTTATTCGTATCGGGGAGTGGTGAGAGAATTACAACTTTTCAGCCATTCCAAAACATAAAGCGATCAACTCGCAGTCGACGATGTCAGTGCGATCAAAAAATTCGCTCTCGCGTATCACACGTGGCACGTTCGCAGGGTCCGGAACCATGGATGCGATAGCGACAAAACGGGACAGTTTCGCGTCGACCTTGTCGGTTATCTGGCACAGCGTAGCCGCTATAAAATTTATGCAGTGCTCGAGGTCGAACATAGCGAGCACGGTATTCATCGACAGGACGATACGAGTCTTGAGCGTGTCCAGACGCAGGATCGGCACATTGTTGAGTTTTCCAAATCGTAACGTCAAACCTGCTGCGACGATGGTTCTGGAGGCTTGATTGCGCGTATTCTCGTCGTCGTTGTTGCACCTACCGCCGCTGCTGGGGCTCCGCCGCAGGTGCGACATTATGGCGTGTTTTTCATCCATGAGTCGATTCCATGCGTCGGGCGAGAGATTGATCTCCTTGCCATGATAATCCCCTATGATGATGTCCACGCAAGACGGAAATCTAACGGCGATACCGACGTCTATGAATTTGTAAAACGTTTTGGTCAACGAGTAACTCCTTCCCAAAATACGGATACGATAACGCGCGATATTGGCTATCCATTTTGTCGAGCGGCTACTGTTGTCATATCTGTAAAATACAATGTGTATAAATGCCTACATAATTGGCGGGATACGCTAGTCGGTGTCAACGTCAACTTACGCGTTTCTTTCACTGTTGTTGCCGCTGTTGCTCGAAGTTGGATAGACATGCTCAATATTCGGCGGCAGCGTCGTCGTCACCGATCGCTCGTCGTTCCTTCTTTTTTTTTTCCATTTTGTTCCATCGTCGCAGATAGCGTTCTCACGATCGTCGTCAAAGTGATGTTGCAGCGGCGGCGATGGTTGCGTCAGCATTACCTGCAACAGTGGCTGCGGTGGCTGCGGTGGTTGAGGTGACGGCGGTGACGGCGGTGATTTATCGAAATGCTGCTCCTGCTGCTGATGAGCGCGCAATGTTGAATACATCTCTCTCTCTCTTTTTTAGCGTATCTTTCTATGCGTCTGATCGTTTGCGCCCGGTAGGTGGACCGCACAAGAATAATCGCTCGTGTGACAGGGTGTCGACTTAAAAGAAACACGTCATTCCCCTCTCCGGATAATTTTATGATAATTTACAATACTTCTTTACACCGTCGACTCGCTCTTTTCCTCTTCAACATCCTCGGACTCTCCGGTTTTTTACACCGTCGACTCGCTCTTTTCCTCTTCAATATCATTGGGAGTATCGTCACGGTTACTCATCAGTGCATCAATTCGAACGAATCGACTCAGGAGATTTCGCAGCTCTAGCAACAGCCCGTCCCTCGGACAAGTCACACCGAGCATCTCCGGTTCAAATCCGTCGATGGTTGTTACAGCTTTCGTAAATTCGTTAAATTTATAGAATTGTCGTTTGCTGAAAAAGTACAGATTCCCATCGATAAATCGGAAGGCCGTTGAAATACCGGACGGTATTCCGGGAAATATCGCTTGAATCGAGAAAAATTGGGAGGCTTTCATTGAACACTCGTTCATCTCGGCCGCAAACTGATCGTCGTATATCACGAAGGTTCGTCCTCGGTTAGTATTCACCGCGGCGTTGATCCTCGCGTTCGATGGAAATCCAAGCTCGGAGAGATATCGTGGCCAGGTTGGTACCAGCGCTAAACTCGGGTAATTCACCAGGTATACCTTATTGTCCACAAACAGCACGAGATCGCCCGACGGCGCTTGATAGGCGGCCGAAAGTGTGAAATTTAGGGGGAGATAATTAATATAATTCGTCAATAAAAACGGTTTCCTGTAGGTCTTTCCATTTACATCGATCGACCATACGTGTCGCTTACGCATGACGTAAATTCGGCTGTTAAATACCAACACGTGATCCACGCGTTGTAAGGCGCACAGATCCGTCTCGACGTCGTCTTTCGAGAATTTCGTATCAGTCGCGATCGTGGTGGCTGCCGTCGTGGCTCTCGTAGTCGTCGCCCTCGTAGTTGTGGTCATCGGCGCGATCGTTGTCGTAATCGGTATGGAAACCGGAAAGTAAACGTTAAGACCGTAAAGATGTTGGATGGTAAGAATATCCTCATAGCTTAATTTGGTGGGAAAAGATTTCTTTGGCACGAATGCAAACATCACTGAATCCCCGTTCGGACTATGCCTTAATCCTAGAGCGTGACCGATCTCGTGCGTGAGCGTTTGAAACATATGATAAGTTCCCGGAGGATTCTTGTCCAGAGTTATGTGCCATCGTTCCGCGTTGTCCATGTGTATCTCCGAGACATAGTCTTTATCTCCAGTAGGGAAATACGCGTGAGCGATTACTCCGTTGGGGCCGTCCATCGATTCCAAACACATTCCATGTCGAGGATTGAGAAACGGGTGAAAGCCATCGCGAAATGATATCAGAATGTTGGGATTCTGTATATCACGCGCGAACGTCAACGACGAATTCGCCGCCCATAGATCGAACGCGGCTTGAGCTGTTGTCAGTTGATCCCCCGTCGCCCCGTGATAGTTCCACGTGAGATATGTTTTAGGCCATTTCTGCGAGAGTGGACCAATCGAGCGCTCCGACATGTCCTCGACACCGCAGCGGGGTGTGTTCATCAATTGCAGGGTTGGCTCATTCAATTCACCGTTGCCGGGTAATTTATAATATCTCTGAAACCACACGATAGCACGTTTCATAGCCGCAGTCGTATCGTCGCCTGCTGAAAACTTTTGCGCATTCCCCTGCAAATAGCCATATTTTTTCAAATAATGGACCACCGCTTTAGTATCACTAGCGTTAAATTCGCAGTTCACCGCAACGACGTAAATCGCGAGGATAACGATGCGCCAGAACAACATTATCGAGAAGTTGAGAGAGAACATAGAAAAGCGAGGTGACTCACTCACAACCGAGAGACGATAAGCGTCTGATCGCGATTCGAACGTAATTGGACACCATCGATTGGACGGACGCGGTGGGGGGGCTATTGTCGTCAACGATCTACATTTTTAGGGAAATTTCTTTCTCAAGAGGAGTAAAACGAAGAAGAAAACTCGTAAAAACGTTTCGGAGGAAAAATAAAAAACAAAGGAGGAAAATCAATTCACGAGACGTTTGAGGAAAAAAGCACGTCGCGATAAATTAACATATAATCGTGGCTATAAATAAGACGAACAAGAAAAGAGGAAAAAGCACGCACGATTCATTCGCATTGCAATAAATTACTAATCGTCGCTAATATATACAATAAACGAGGAAAAAAAACAATTCGCGAGACGTTTGACGAGAAAAGGCGCGCGCGGTTTAGTCACATCGCAATAACGATTGAACATAAATAATAGCGATAAAATCATTTCCGAAGTCACGGCGTACACGAGCGGGCTGGGATAAATAAATGAACACTAACACTAAAACATATGTATGTCGAAAACAGTTTTTTAATTTCCTCAAATTTATACAATACAAAATGGAAAAAATCTCGTATCCTGTCGGAAATCACAGGTGCTTCACTCGCTCCTGCCGTTCGGTCCACCATTCATGTACCTTTATCACATTCTCCATCGCGCAGTTCCTCGTGTGACGATTGCAGCGAAAAGGCCTGACCGCGGTCAGCGTTCGCAGCCTACCGATGTCCTCGTAATCGGCATCGATAGTCTCGATCGTGACATCAACGTCGGGCGTGTCCCCGATGAGGTCTCGCAGCCATTTCTTTTTCTCCTCTCCCTTCACGTACACAATCGAGACGGAAGAGGAAGCGGAAGCGGAATCGGAAGAAGAATCTTCCTCAACCAGTTTTCCGTACACAGCCTCTCGGATGATGCTCTTAGCGTGACAGTACTCCGTGTCGCCGGCGTTCCATCCAAGACCGTGGTGATTCCGCGTCAGCCACCTCGCTTGACTTTTTTCCTTCGTCGTCATGATGTGCCATACCCTCGGTGGAAAAAATACATGGTGTGTAAGCACGGTCCCTTTTCTCAAGACCGCAACCTCTTTAACGACAAACTTTTCGCCAACAATGAATCCCTGTAGATCCACGAATGTTGGTACGTCCGACATAGTTACGATCTCGTGAACGACTGATAAAATAAATGACTTTACTCGAATTATATATCTATATTCCACTACAAGATCATGAATACTAAAGCGGCCTATTTACTGTCGCTACAGAATCGTGCACACAATATTAGTCAGCGAATTATATATGTATTCCACTACAAGATCATGATAATTGTCTTTCCGTGTCAGCGAATTATATATGTATTCCACTGCAAGGTCATGAATAATAAAGCAGCCTCTTTAACCGCAAACTTCTTTCCGTAACGATAAATCCTTTTAAAATCAGCAAAATCAATGTCAGTACATCTCATGGGCAAATGATAAATGAATTTACTATCGCTACACAATCTTGCGCACGATGTTAGTCAGCGGATTATATTCCACCACACGGTCGTGAATAATAAGACAGTAGGCCGTTGTATTAGGTTCTATATTGCGTTTACACTCAAACTCTATACGAACATCCACGGTCGCGCTTTTTATCGATTCGTTCTGACGTGAACAATCCATTACCACGAACGGGCCCCATTCCTTGAACAGGGTCAGCGTGAGGAGTACCTCATCGCTTTCGCTTCCGTAATAAGACTTTCGAAATTTCCCATACATGTCATACAGTATAGCGATTCTACGATTATCAAAATCCAAATTCATATCGTCGTAGGGATAAAAATCAGAATTGAGATACAACTTAACATTCGTAAGATTGCCGCTGTCAAAAACGGAGGCATTTTTTAATATGTTGTTAATTCTTCCAGTTTGCAGCGCGAAAATGACGTATCTCGGCTTCTCCAGCTGCGTCGCGGCTTTCACGGCCCACGAATGCTTGACCGTGGTCTGCAGCAGAGGGTACTCATACAGATCCCACGAGCGAAAACCCATGCTCAGATAACGTCCGCTCTCCAACGTTCGCAAAAGGGACAATTTATTTACATCGTTCAACATCACGTGTGGCATTCTCCATTGCAGCTTCGACAAAGTGATCTTTGGATCCTTGTTATGATCCGGCGTCGTCACGATGCAATTGGCGTCGTTCCGCGAACGTATGAGAATAAGTTCGTGTCGCGCGTTTATCACCACGCGCTTATAATCCTCGCAAAAACCGAGAAGCGTGTCAAGAGGTACGCAAAAGTTGAACTCGCCAATTTTGGGCCTCGGTCCAAGGTTCCATCCAGCGTTCTGCAGTTTTTTACCTCTCTCGGCAGTCAGCGACACAAGGTTCTTAATTGAGCTCGTTATTCCGACGTTTCTGTTCTTGTCAATCTCGACGCCATTGAGCTCATATCGAATCTCACCGAACATAAACGCCACGCAGTTGTTATCCATTCGCGTCTCCGAGGTAATTTCCGCAATATTGTCGGAAAGCGTCCCCTCAACGTAGAGAAAACTCTCGCAGGGTAACGTGTACAGATCCTGCTGTTGTATCGGTATGCGTATCTCATCGCTGTATCCGAGCGTGGTGTTGGCGTACGGATTATACGTGTGAGTTTCAATCTTGACAATGCGCTCGTCGAAAATTGGTTCACCACCGATGCTCAGGATGTCAACCATGACGATTGTTTCGCACAACGAATCCCAAGGATCGCAGAAAAGCAACGTTCTCTACGCTTAGCTCGTTCCTCTTTTTCCACCACCTTCGTCCTCTCGCTCCGCGCGCCAAACGATAACGTTGGTGGCTCAACGACAGCGATAGTAGATGCGCTCTTACTTTCTCTCGCAGACGACTCGTTCAGAACGAGCATCTTTCACACACCCATATATCTAACCTCTGCGTCGCACATGCAGTCGAAGCGTTATCTCCTCGCCACGAAAATCGATCGGTCGCCCGTTCTGATCCACCACGCGCACCGTTATGTCAGTAACACTCCGCGCGATGATCGGGAAATAAATGATCTGCGTCGGCGTCTCCGACAGTTTATATCCCGGTGGAACGTTCGGCGCAAATTCGTGTATCGTGTGCACCAGCATACCGTTGCTATAAGCCCCCATGGTAAGATTGCATTCCACGCGAATGATATTTACGTCCATTATCTTCGTCGGCTCGTCGGACGCGTACCACCTGTTCGGCTTGAGTACGCGATTCGTCGAAAAACCTAGCAGAGAACCGATGTTGTTCGGTTTGGTAAAGTTTACTCTGTAGGCGCATTTAATCTCACTTCTCATGGTGTTCTCGTTGGCGCGAAGAATTATCGAACGTTCATCCCCTTTCTCTTCCTCGTTATCATATATGTAATCCTGATCGTCATCGTCCCACGCTCGGGTACAAGTCGTGCGTAACCGTCGACGGTTCCGCACCGATAAACACCTGTCGCTTGCGGAGAATAGCAGCTCTCAGATATCTGCCTATGGCACGCAGTTCATACGATCCCTCGGGAATCGTAATTGTCTCGTCGTTTTGGTCGAAATAAAATTTATTGTTCGTAGAGTTAACGTTCGGTATCGTGTTGTACGTCTCGAAATTCGCGAGACCCAGCTCGTAATCACCGTCGCTCAGATCCAGAGCGGGAAAGTAGCTCGCCGCGAGAACGCTACTCCTCCCGGTCAACGTAAGTGTCAATGACATGACAATGTACGATCACTTATTCAGGAAAATCGTCTCCAATCGATCTCTCGAAGAAAACCGCAGACACAGCTGACCGCAGATACTTCGATCGAACGTCTGATACGAACGATAGTTATACGCGATATTCACCTCGCTTCCGAGATATCGCACAAGTTCCCGCGGTGGACGAAGGTTACCAAAACCGTCGAAGTAAATCGCATTGTTTCCTCTCTTGGCGTAGGCGACCCAGTGCGTGCCCGGACCAGCGGCGTTGTCGAGATTTACAATACCGCTCTCATCGTTACGCACTTTCGTTGGCAGCGCGTCACGCATAAACACGCCTCTGAAGAAGGGTATGCGCAAACGGCGCGCAGAGCGACTCAATTGCTCGTTCGTCGTAAGACCAGACAACGGTAGATCAAGTGCGGATTAGCGTTTCCGTCCACGAAATTTTTTTTTTACATCTTAACGACGACGGGTTTTTTCTGATCGTCCTCGCGCCGCCACCGCTACGTTTATACGGCGTGAGATACAATCCACGACCTTCTGTCGCTCGATTGTGACGCTGCAATTCCTCAAGTTGACGTCGAGCAGCCTTGCTGTCGTTCACCGCTTTCGCTACACCGGCCGCTCCACCGATCAGAGATCCGAGCGCTCCCAGCATCGGTAAAAGTGGTAGAAAGCCTCCGCGTTTCGCCGCGGGAAGTACCCTCCTCCTTCTCGTCGTCGTGGTCCTCGTCCTCCTTTTCCTCGTTCCTCGCGCGCTCATACCCATACCTAACCTTGTTTTTACTTTCATAGCAGCCCATATGGCGGTCGCAGCTGCTTTCTCGCCAAGAGTCGAATCACTCGCTGTTACGCGCTTGCGCGCTCTCTCAGCGAGCGCTAGATCAGCAGAGTGTCGATCAACGAGATCGTTGCTTCGCGAATAAGCGATGTCGTGCTCGCGACACGCCGCGTCCAACGGATTTACACCTCGATCTCGGCGCGCTAGCCGCTTCGCGAGACGAGTACCGGGTCCGCAGAACTGATAACCGGGTACATGTAGCTCGAAAGGAAGAGCATTTATCGTCTTGTTTAACAATCCACCGCCGATACCGCTACTGTGCGTTGCGCGCGACATCCAACGCAATCCTTGATGAGTGGCGGTTGACCGTCTATGTGTGACTGATGCCACGGTCGATTGTAATGTTCCAGGCACACGCGGCAACTCTGCACCTCGGGATCCGCTCTCAGATGATTCGGTAGTTTGCTCCACAGTCGTTCAACACAATCGGGAAAGTCGCGCAGCAGAACGATCTTCGGCAAGTACTGCAACTGTTCGGCGGTCAGTTGGAAAATATCGTGCTTATCCGTCAACAGGATAAACATCGCGATTGTCGCGCGAATCGATCGACAATTCGCGGTACAAGTGTAAAAAAAAAACGGGTGTGCACGCACGCGCGTGATACGGACAAATGAGATTCGTACGACAGCCTCTGACAATAGGAGTGTCAAATCTCGACCGCAAAACGCGAGTGACATCGAGCGGAGCGATTCGAGAAGCGCAACGACACGGCCCGCTGTTACCGAGCGCGATACGCTGCATCATTTGTGGCCCCTCCAATTGCGGTAAGACGAACGTTCTAATGAGTTTGCTAGAGAGTTCACACGGGGTGCGTTTCGAAAACGTGTACGTGTACTCGAAATCCTTGCAGCAGCCAAAGTATCGATATCTCGAAACGCTACTCGAATCGATAGACGAGATCGGTTATCATGCGTTCACCGAAAATCGTGACGTCATACCACCGAACGAGGCCCTACCCGATTCGATATTCGTGTTCGACGACGTGATCTGCGACCGACAGGACGGGATCAAAGAATATTTTGCAATGGGTCGACATTCGGATATCGATTGTTTCTATCTCTGTCAGACGTACGCCAAGATACCGAAACATCTCATACGCGACAACGCAAATCTGCTAATCCTATTCAGACAGGACGGTACCAATTTGAAACACGTGTACAACGATCACGTGAACACCGATATGCCGTATGAAGAATTTTGCGCATTATGTCGCAAATGTTGGACAACGCAAATATGGCTTCCTGGTAATAGACAAAGATAGCGCGCTACGCAACGGCAGATACAGACGTGGCTTCAACGACTTCGCCGTGCTGTAAATCAATCAGTCGGTAACAATGAGCAGCGCAAAATAACCTCAAAGGACACCGCCGAGCGGGAGAGAACCGCGAAAGAGATCGCCAAGACGCGCGGCTCGATTCGCAGAAAATACAAAGCGTTGAAAACCGGCAAGATAGAGAGCGATATCGCTCTCGAAAGGCAATTCAAGCCGATCATCGATTCGCTAAAACAGATCGCCGAACGGGGAGGCGAGCCCGAGGCCGACGACGACTCAAAAGGTATCGTCGATAAGAAGAAGCACGAGGATAGTGACGACAATGGAGAAATCGCGGGGGAAACTAAGCCTAAAGAGAAACGATCGAGCACCACGTCAGACATGCTCGCGATTCGTTCCACGCCTCTGGAACCGCGAACGGTTGTCGAGCATCGCTTCGGACACGCTCGCGATTCGATCCAGCACGCCTCTGGAACCGCGAAAGTTGTCGCTGAGGGAGGAAGACGTCTTCCAGTCGCCGCAACCTTCTCTCGAAACTTCCATCAGAGAGGCTCTGCAAACGCCGGAGGGACGCGAGGATTTGCGAAAGAGTAAATTAGGACCCTTGGGAAAGAAATACGTGAACACTCTTTTCTTCGGCGGGGACACGATCGATCACGTTTACGGCGTGTACTTCACGAACAATGGCCCGATGCTCGGCGACAAACCGTTCGAAATGCTCGCAAACGATTCCGTGATCGTGGACGGGGTGACGTACAAGGGCACGCCCGGCTTGTACGAATTGATCTTCAAGAGACACCCCGATGACGCAATCTACACCAAGGATGACCTACACAAATATAGAAGTCTACTAGTGGCGACAAACGCTCATAAACGCGGTCATAAAGCTGAGAATCCTATCAAGGGTAACAAGGGGCACAAGTACGTAGACATCATCGCTCCACTCGTGACCCGCGCCAGAATCGGCAGCGCTAGAAAGGGCGCCGGCGTGACCAATCTACCGTCGAACATGAGATTGAATCACAACAAGATAGATTACGTTCATTGGGACGATCCCAACGAATTGGTAAATCGTCTTCGTTTGCTCGACGCCTCGCATCGAGCTGGCAACACCGCTCACGACAATGAGATCGTATCGATAATCGAGGAGCTTCGCGAAGCGGGATTGGTTATAAATTGAAGCACCACGTCGAACACAACGGCAGTACGATATCGTCTTCGTTTGCTCGACGCCTCGCATCGAACTGGCAACACCGCTCACGACAATGAGATCGTATTGATAATCGAGGAGCTTCGCGAAGCGGGGATTGGTTATAAATTGAAGCGCCACGTCCGAACACAACGGCAGTACGATTTTCGATGTCGGTGAACAAGTTTGGAATGTCTCTGAATAGAGACGACGGAAAGTCGCGATCATCGTCAATCAGGACCTCTACGAAGCTACGTGCGCGACAACGCGCTCTGTCTGAACGACGATTTCTACGACGCGAGGGAGCACAAGATACGACGTCTAGCCGCACCGGAGGTCGACACCGACGCGACGAACAGAAGCTACGTCGAACTGGCGCTTCGAGATCTGCGAAACGATATCGAAAAGTTTCGCGAGAACACCGCGAGCAAGCTCTCAACGGTGAAGAACGAATGGACAAAACCGTGACCGACAAACTGAACGAATTACGAGATACATTACAAACATTCCAAAACGACGTCAGAGAATTGAGCGAAAAAACGGTGACGCAAGACTTATTCAACGAGACAGTGAAAAAAATTAAAGACGGCATTCGCAAGCAATCGGAAGACATTCGCAAGCTAACGGAGGACAATTATCTTGTATTTTCAATTTAGAGAGCCTTTATATTTCTTAGACTAACGGAGGACATTCGCAACGCCTGCGAGTTCAAAAAGGTGACGAGCGATCGCGAAGTAGAACAGGCAAGACTAAACAAACTTGTCGGTCTTCTCGACTCTGGCAAGAAAAGCTCTTCCTCCTCGACGTAGAGCGTGATAATGAGCGTCGAGAAACGAAGACTCGTGAAGGAACTGCACGCGCCGGCTCGAAAAAACTTTCCACGACGTCGCGTCGCGCGGCTATGACGATCTATGGCAGGCCGACGTGGTGGAGATGCGTCCCGATACGCGCGGCAAAACAAAGGCTACAACTACATATTGACGGTCATCGACGTGCTGAGCAAATACGCATGGGCGTTACCGCTCAAGAGTAAGAGTGGAAAGGAGATGGCCGCGGCGCTGTCCAAGATATTTCGCGAGAGCACGCGATTCCCGAAGAATCTGCAAACGGACGAAGGAAAGGAGTTCTACAACACCGACGTACGTGAGATTCTAAAAAAACACGACGTCAATCATTACTCAACGTACTCAGTGATGAAAGCGTCAGTAGTGGAAGATTCAATCGCACACTCAAAGAGAAACATGTGGAAACTCTTCACGCTTAACGGAACAGTACGAATGGGTCAACGCGTTACCAAGTCTGCTGGTCGAATTACAACCACCATCGACATCGAACGATCGAAAATGCGGCCAGTGGACGTGACACCCGCTAGTCGCCGAGAGACTTCTATCCACGGTGTACAGTCGCACGAAGATCGCCGGCCCGGCGAAATTCAAAGTAAACGATCCGGTACGCATAAGCAAATTCAAGACGATATTCGAGAAGGGCTAACACTCCAAACTGGACCACCGAGATCTTTCGCGTCGCCAAGGTACAAACGGACCAATCCTGTGACGTATCTGCTGAAGGATTACCGTGGAGAAACGATAGCCGGAGGATTCTACGAGTCGAGTGCTCCGAGTGTCCAATCCCTGATGTCTACCTCGTGGAAAAAAGTGCTGCGCAAACGGGGTAACAAGTGTATGTGAAATGGTTGGGAATGGACAGTTCGCACAATTCCTGGATAAATAAAACAGCTGTATTATAATATATTTTATACTGTTATATATCTTTATTATAGAAATAAAATCGTGTACATATTGCGATCTACAAATATTCTTCTCTCTCTCTCACACTTGCGCCGATATATTATAAATGCAGTTCTTCGAAACTAATCCTGCCTTTATGTAATAAACGCAAGAAACAATACCGCACTCCATTTCTTCTTACATTATGTTAATGTTATATAAATCTTTTTTGGCAAAAATTATACAATTCTATAAAATGTCACATTTATGAAATTGGAAACATAAAACCATCTCTCTGGGGTACAAAAGTCGATTGTGAAAAAACAAATTTTGTCACAAAAGACGTTTGTACCCCAGGGAGATGATTTTATTAAAATTTATTGAGACAAATTAGACTCGAAAAACATTTACCAAAGAAAAAAATAAAAAAAGTTCCTAATTCGATGTAATCGCAAAGCCATGGAGATTGAGCGAATTGCAATACGCCATGTATCTTTTGTAACGCGAAGACCGTGACGCACGCAATTTTGAACATTACGATAGTGTATGACGTAACGCTTCTTATCGTACACAGTCGCATAGAGCTTGACGAAAAAAGAAATGAAAAAAATTAAAAATTTTCATGATTAAATATGAAAGCTACACCACGCTTCTCTTTGGTTCTTTGTCTTCCGAGCCCATTTTACCATTTTTGTTACAATACATTTTTTTCTATATTACAACGCATTAAAAAACAGCGTAGTTTTTCCCCATATATTTTAAATATTATTTTACTGCCACTAAGGCAGCGTAGTTTTTCCACCAAGAATTAATAAAATAATGTGATAAAGAGGAAAAACAAAAAGAAATTAATGAAAAATCAAATGTGATAATAGAACAAACAATGAAAATATTAATTATATGTATATAAAAAATTACAAAAAAACACCGTAGTTTTTCCCCATATATTTTAAATATTATTTACCACCATTAAGGCAGCGTAATTCTTCCATCAAGGATTAATAAAAAAAAAAACACGATACTCTTGACCGCGGTTTCACCACTCATGATGACAAATTCTCCATTGAAAAGAGTGTTGACCTTGAGACAACCATGTCTCACGAGATTGTCGCGCACATGACCGAGCACCGTGTCTCTCGCATCTTCGAGAAACTGTCGAGGCTCAACGTGATCCTGATTTATCACCACACCGGTCAGGACGCGTCTCTCGAAAGCCGTATCGATCTCCGCCCACGAAAATCCTCTCGACGCCGACGCCGACGTCGACGGCACCGACGAAGACGTGGATGGTTCATCGAGACCGGCACCTACGTGCGTGAAAAAACGTCGACACAGACGATTCCTGGCTCCCAGTAATATTGCAATTCGACAGGCCAAAGAATTGATCTCTCCAGTCAACGTCATTCGAGATCGTCCACGACATTCCTCGCGCATTATCTCTAGAAGCGCGTCACAACGTCGCGACCATGCGCGATACAAATCTACCAAGTCGACGCTCGTCTCGCGTTCGAGAAGATCGAGATACTCTTGCTTTTCACGCTCCTCCATGTTCTCTCTTTTTTTTTATCGCAACCACACGGCGTAATCGCCCGAGGGTATTTTAAATTTTAGCCTTTCCCAAATATCGCGACGATACTCCACCCGACTCTTACCGTTTACCCCCCTTTTCGTGATACGTCTCGGAATTGTACGATAGTAACGCACCGCTCTAGAACTGTACGCGATCACCGTTTGAATCCACACTTTCTCATGCGCATCCAGAATTCCAATTTGTCTTCGCAAATGATACGTCGGCAGATTCCATCGAAGTTGCTCCTTCACCACGTGGCTCCCTAAATCTTCATTTACGTCATATAGATTGTCAGACCGATCGGACTTCCGTGAAGCATCACTATGAGTGCTCTCTGTCGTCGACGTCGATAACGTCTCGTAGCAACACAGATCAATATCACTGTCGCGATCCTTGCACTCACAATCAGAATTCTCGGAACTCGAGAGATGGGTGAAAGTCGAGAGATATGTAACTGCGTTGGCATTATCACTACCGCTCACGTTGGACGCGATTTCCTCATCCTTTTCCATTTCTCGACATTTTTTTCCCCCTTTTTTTCACAATCTTTGAACGCGAAAAACAAGAAGAACGACACTGCACCGCGCGTATATTACAATATGCGAGCGGCATCGGAAACGAACACGTTTATATATACCTACCTGTTTATATATACCTAGCGTAGAACGCGATTCTAAAACAGACTGCGATATGATAATTTGCGGTTACCGACTTATGCCCTCCAGCGACGTACAATCTAATAAAAAATCACGCATTCGTCATGTCGTAAGCAACATGCGATAACCTTGATCGATTGCGTAATAACACGTGTATGCTCGATGTGAGGGTTAGCATATCGGAGAGAGAGAAAGAGACGAGGCGCGAGGTAGGAAGTCAGCGTCTTGCGTAACGCGACCAGTCTCACGCGGTACGCGTACCGGGGGAGACGTTTGGTGGAGGCCCGCGGGCGGTCGGAGTGGTGGGTCGGTTGACCCCCCACCCGACGGGGATTCATTTTCACACGGGGACTACCTCCAGGCGGGGATGGGTGCGATTGGAAGGGGGATCCCCCTCCCACCGCACCCACCCCCGTTTGGAGGTAGTCCCCGCGTGAGGTGAATCCCGCCTCTCTCTCCTACTAGCTGCAAAAAAGAAAATTAAGTTTAAAAGATGTTTGTGAGAGGGAGTTCGGAAGACTTTGAAGGAGTTTTTTGAGCAAAGACGAGAGTAATTCTGAATATACAGTTTATAAATCTATGTACAAAATTTACATAAGTGAACGAAAATTTAAATAGGAGTCGAACGCAAGATCGCACGCGAGCCACGACGAAACTTCGTTTTAAATCAAAGAGAAAGATAGTCTATCTTGGTCTAATCAATCCCGATTACTTTTTTACTCTCGTTCTGGGAGCGCTCTGTTCCGGGGTTTACCTTCGAATCTCTCTCAAAGATTCTTCACCCCCGGACGCGACCAAAAAATCTCCGGGGCCAATCGGCTGTCGACAACCCGAGAATCCGCTAATTCTGTTTCGTCTAACGAGCAAGCTGGCTTCGGGGTCGACGACCGATCGGCTGTTATTGTGGCGACTCTCTCGCCTTGCCTCAGGTGTTTCACCTCACGCACGAGGCTACGGAGACAAAGGAGAGAGTCGACGGCTGGCAGAAAAACTATCGATCAGTCGCTGCTAATTTTGGAGTAGCCGAAAACAGCAGCTGATTCCGAGAACTATGTTCGGCTGGTTTATATATATGCACAGTTTTTAAGATATTTTAATAGGGATATCCCCCCGACGGGTTCCCACCTTGTCGTAGCCACGGGGCGGGCGCACGCGGTCCGCGGGGCGCTGGGGACGACGGGACCGCTTCGGCGGACCCGGCGCGCTACGGGGCTG
>JASTWR010001379.1:0-46180 GCA_030770355.1 Harpagoxenus sublaevis
CTGCGCCACTGTTGGGGAGAGGCGGGAACGTTTATTACTCTTGCCGACCCCTCCCAGGCGCTGGCCTTCCTGATGGAACCGGGGCCTGTGCCCAGTGCTGGACAACTTACACTAACAAGGGAACGGTCGGAAGTGTCCCTCACCGATTTGGATGGGCTTTGGCTATGTTGTAGAGCATCAAAAAATATTAGATTCCTATTTTTTTTTTGGGCTTATCTCGACGTTTAAGGGTTGAAACAACCCTTTGAAAATAACGGATTTTATAATTTTTAGCGAATATCTTCGAAAATATGAGGCGTATGAAAAAGAGTTTTATACAAAAGGTTTATGGTTTTTTATGCTCTTTACAATGGCGTAATTACATTTTTCAAATATGTCAAATTTTTTAATTTAACCCCACACCCACCTATTATTTTTGTAAAATATAACAATTTTTTCAACGCAAAAATTTAAGAACATCGAATGCCAAATACATCCATGTATATTTTTATTATGATACCACTATTCGATTTTTGGGAAGACGAGATGATATGTGGTATAGGCGTCGCGCTGTAGGTAGGTGTTGCGTTATTTCTGTTCAGTTGCGCTGTACGCTTAATAATTTCTATTTGTGCATATTTTCTCATATACTACAATATATATTATATACTACGACATAATATGCGATAAAAGTCCAAGCAGAGGAAAAGATATCACGTCATCCGAAATTCAAATAGCGTGTGCGCAAAACAGTGTTAAATACGCGTCGAAGTAAATCACAACCAAAGTTCACGCATTTGAATATCATTTACTCGTGTCATAATTCCGGAAAGCAAGCATTTCAGATCGTAAGTTTGAAGTGTAAAGAACTGTGTGTTTTACGCTGTCGTTCTGTGAACATGTAAGCGCATTTTTATTTTTAACTTTTATTGGTTTCTTACGCTTGTTACTTTTTCCTTTGATATTGAATATTTAATATAATTTTTTATTCAGCTCTTACTCAATTCTTTGCCAGTCTTGCCAGTGACTATATAATCTTTTTTGCTCATAAAATGTCATGATTGTAAGCACCTACTAAAATTATTTTTAGTCAATAAAGTTAATTTTTCTTTGTTTGCTTTAAATTTCAGATTACCTCCTTGTCAGAGTATCAGAATATTTCAATATTTTGTACTGCTGTCTCTCTATTGTCATCACACACGCAAAACGCAGAATTATTATTCAGTTTTGATAAATTAATTAATTTTTAATTCGCATACCTTTTGTAATCAAGAAATAGAGAAGAGAAAGAGACGGTATCAAACCTAACATAAAAAACCACTCCATTAATTATAAAGTGCGTATTCATTTATATAATTCGACTGTCGCCCGCTGGTATACAGTCGTTTGTGTTCTAGTTTTTTGTGCTATAGTTTCTATGTATTAGTGTGTTAGTTTACGCCAAAAATGGGCTCAGATTTGCCAGACGTAGCACAACCTCTCGAACTTGAGGAAGCTGCGGAAAGGGTGTGTGCTGCGCCTGTCTACAATTTTAACTTTCGTGGCCGAGCCGAACGACACGTTCGCCAATTGGAGCGAGAGGACGTAAGACGTCCGGGTCGCAATGACTTTATGGCGAGGGTGCTATCCGTGGCTTCGACGGCAGGTGGCCGAGGTCGGGGTGATTTGAGGCAATTATTGCAAAGATTGCAGGTCGATCATTTCGTCGGGCGCGGACACGGACGTCCGATGCCATAAAGTAAGATAAGATAGTATTGTAGGAAATCGAATAATTACTTGTTCTTGATGCAAAAAATCGCTTTGTATAACACATTCTTTTCATGATCATCATCTTTGCGACGAATATGTGCCATAAATTTAACTTACATATATTATATGTTTATGTACTGATTAATGTAAAAATTCTGCTCTGATTTATTAATACATGAGTCGTCTTACAATCTACAATTTTGTTAATCATTTACTGTCGACGTTTAAAAAAGTTTATTATATTTTATTGTGACTCGATATTATTCGTCTACACATAATATTATTACCCAAAATTGTAAAAATAAACACATACAGAAATAAACTTTGTAATTTGTATTTTTAATTTATTACTGTTACTATTTTTATTAATTTTCTACCATATTTCCTCTACATATGTCCGCATATTGAATAAAATTTGCAGATTGTAAATATCTTCAGTGCCTCCCCAAACATGCTCGTTCGCCTTACAATTCAGCCATGGATAATACCAAACCCATCGTCTATATGTTCAATATTCATAAATCCTCGAATTCTAATATCTTACCGCAATAACCCCCGCTAAAAAAAAGATCAACAAATAAAATTATTTCTTTAAATGTATAGATTAAAAGTATATGTATATGTCAATGTAGTTCCTTTCCGGAATTATGACACGAGCAAATAATATTCAAATGCGTGAGCTTTGGTTGTTGATCTACTTCGACGCGTATTTATAACACTGTTCTGCGCACATGCTATTTAAACTTCGAATGACGTGATATCTTTTCCTCTGCTTGGACTTTTATCGCATATTATGTCGTAGTATATAATATATATTGTAGTATATGAGAAAATATGCACAAATAGAAATTATTAAGCGTACAGCGCAACTGAACAGAAATAACGCAACACCTACCTACAGCGCGACGCCTATACCACATATCATCTCGTCTTCCCAAAAATCGAATAGTGGTATCATAATAAAAATATACATGGATGTATTTGGCATTCGATGTTCTTAAATTTTTGCGTTGAAAAAATTGTTATATTTTACAAAAATAATAGGTGGGTGTGGGGTTAAATTAAAAAATGGACATATTTGAAAAATGTAATTACGCCATTGTAAAGAGCATAAAAAACCATAAACCTTTTGTATAAAACTCTTTTTCATACGCCTTATATTTTCGAAGATATTCGCTAAAAATGATAAATCCGTTATTTTCAAGGGGTTGTTTCACCCTTAAACGTCGAGATAAGCCCAAAAAAAAAATAGGAGTTTAATATTTTTTTGATGCTCTACAACATAGACAAAGCCCATCCAAATCGGTGAGGGACACTTCCGACCGTTCCCTTGTAAGTCGTGGAGGAGCGGGGACACCACCACTCCTCCATCCCTCTCAGCGTGAGAGGTTTGATTGACGCAAGGGAGACCCCGCCCTCACGTCAACCTCTCCGCCGCCCGCGAGACGCTTTTCCCTCCATGGAAAAAGGGGGGGGGCGTGCTCCGGCGCACACTTGTGCGGCAAGCCGCTAGCAGAGGAACTAAAGTCCCCCTGCACCCTCGCGACACTGAGGAAGACAGGGGAGGGAGAGGGAACCCGTTACGGGAGCCCAATAGCCCCCCCCCATTCAATGTCATCCCCCGCCCCCCCGACTGGGGTGCGGGGACGACGGGGTGTCTCCGACGTCGAGCCCCGCGGAATGGCAAGCCCCGCGGGTGCCCGGAACGTAGCCCCGTCACCGCCGTCAACCTAAGAGTCCGGCGCAGGGACCCCCCTGCGCACGGACCTCTTGGCCTCCTCCTTCCGCAGCATAACCACGCGGCTTACAGCGGCAACAGCCGAACGGTGTAAATTTAACCAAAGACACCGAATTATGGACAAGGTCTATTTTAATGTTTTGAACTTGTTGTCTTAAACGTTTTTTTAACAATAATGACGATTGGTTACTGTGCCCTTGCGATGCGAATACTTCCACAGTCAGCGTTAATTTTTTGCGACGAACACACGCGTTTATAAGATGGAGAAATTGTTCTTATTTCTGTCATTTGACGGCTTATGTGAGTCCTGTTTTGATTAAATCCAACGGTTTACTTCTTTCTTTCGGAATTCTTAAGTGATTAATAATCTTTCTTATTTAGTTGTCACTGAGTTGTTCTGCGACAGAGAAGAGTTTCCATTTATCACACTCTTTGTCTCCATGGACACACATGGGTTGCGAATTGAAGAATGCAGCCGAATTTGTTTGTAAATTGACCAATGCGCTACGACGTTACTCTTTGACTACATTGACTATTGTCCATAATTATGGGTGAGAACTACTTCGACGTTAATTGTAGAATATGCGAGATTTGTAAATGTTTTCTTTGTTTAATGGTTCTGAAGAAGGCCAAGTTAGGCCGAAACGTTAACACGATTGTATATGTTTGAATATTAAACGTTATTTGAACATCTTTTAATTGCTCGATTATTGGCCGTTTTTTTATTTATTAGCTCTTTATAATCTTTTTATAATCTCTAATATGTTGGAAAATACGCGTATTAATACATATAGAGAATAATTATATTCCCAGATAGCAAAATGCTAGCAGTATGCCAGCAGTATGCCAGCAGATTCAATCACGAATTTGCAGCAGATTCCGCTCCGCTGCGTCCTCATTAAGCTTTGGTTCTGCCAGCACAATGTTGCCAGTACAATGTGATGGCAGAAATGCAGCAGAAACGAAGCACGATATGCCGTCACAATACGATGCTAGAAATGCAGGTTAATAACAAACAGAGCCAGCAATATTAGTTATCGACAGCAGATGTTATAGCAGAAATAGAGCATGATGTGTTGTCACGATTGTGGCAAGCAGAAAACACGGCAGAAATGAATCAGGATTTTCCTGATGGAAAAATATCTTTTAGAATTATTTTTAATATATATATATATATATTTTTTAATATAAATTTCTATATAAACTTTTATATTTTCTCAGAATTTTTATACGAATTGGAATGTTTTTCAGAAAAACTCAGAAAAAATAAGAAATGACATATGTTTCCCCAATATATATGATATATAACTCGTAATATGAGAAAATCTATGTTTAATTTATCAGAAATTTTTATTATACATACATATTGAGACTTATTATTTTCAAAATGTTATTTTTCAAGTGTGCCACTCTATTATATGAGAGTGGACTCTACGATACAACTGATACCAGTCAAAAAAGCATTTTGATTGAAAATAATACTACCAGCGCTGAAACTAGCGTGGGAGTGTGTCTTTTGGGGGTTGTAATGAAGGTACTAAAAGCCCACCCCCGTACCATTGTCGTAGCAAAAATGGGGGTGCAAAAGGGTGCAAAAAATTGGTTTTTTGCCAATAACTCGAAAAATATCACAATTAGGGGAAAAAGTCAAGACGTGAAAGTTGTAGAGAATGAAATTCACACAAAAAAGGTTTTTACAAAAATTTTGTACGACCAATTTCAGTCGATCGAGATTTTTGTGAAATACTACGTATTTCATGAGAAATGAAAAACACGTCAGCGCGTCACGCATTTTTTATCGATAGTTCGAAAATGGCGACTCGAATAAAAAAATTGTTCAAATAAAAGTTGTAGACAATTTAATTACGAACAATTTCCATTTTTATTTTTTTCGATACGATTAATATTGACAGAGATATGAATTTTTTTAAACATTTATTATCGCTCCTCAAGTACGATTTTTAGTGGTAAAATCGCTTGTAACTCAACATCTGTAAGTTTAACGCAAATATTACATTTTATAAAAGTGAAAGATAATTAAATTTTGAAAATTTTGATGTATATACAAACTCATTTTGGATATATGCGTAGTGTGATAATGCTAATAAACCTGAAAAATTGTCATTTTTTGTGGATTTTGTCAAAAAAAGTCACTTCGGTTAACTGTAGGTCAAAATGTCTGTCTACATTTTTTGAAGAGAATTAAATTATCTTTAAAATGGTTTTTGTTTATCTTCGTACGATCATTTGTTAACAAGTTACAGCTGTTTAAATATTTCAGGAAAGATACAATTTCATACCAAATTATTAATATATTGAAAAAATATATGCGTAACAATTTTTAAAAATTGGATTTACCTATTTTTAGTAGTTTATATGTGTGTGAAAGTAATGCAGCACTATAAGTTCATCGAAAGGGTATGATTTCTTTAAAAAAAGAACCCTCGAATAGTGGTGTTTTTTTAAAGAAATTATGCAAAAGTGGCATTTGTGTTTAGTTTTTTGCATGTATCTTCTTTTTTATTAATTTTACGAAGAAATTTCATCAAATCAAAATTAAAACTGGTAAAATTTCCTACAAAATGATACTTTGATATTCGATTTGTAATAAGTAGTATTATGAAACGGACAATTGAAAATGCTTGTGATTTTAAATTGCAGAAAAGTGACATTTTGGAGCATTTTCAAAGTTAAAAATTATGTACTTAAAAAATTTTTTAAATTTTTTCAAGTATTGGAAGTTATTCTGCATACATTTAGGTGTCATTCAGTACCGCTGCGATATTTTTAGGACGAATAGTACACAAGAAATGTCCTTGGCGTCGGATAGCATGGGGTGAGCAGGTGGTCGGGCTTCAGTGTGGGGTCAGTTATTCGTTGAATTCTGAGTCGAAAACGTGGCATCTTACTAAACAATATATAGTGATTGCGAAGTATAGTGCGGGATACGACAGTAATACCTTAAAAAGAATGTCGATCGTACCTTCATAAAGCAGAAACTAAGTTAATGGTTCAGAAATTCGACAGTTAAGTTATTATAATGTAATTGCAATCCGCGCATTTGGAATTTATTATGTTTTTTCTGTTTATATATTTTTATTCGATATTTTTGGTACACTAAAACTGTAATTAATTAAAACGAATTAGGAGCTTCGCGTCGCCAGCAAATAATAATAAAAAGTTGTGGTATAATCGACCCAACTGGCCATATTTATTAAAAGAATTCACGACGTGTCGGCCATGAGTTGTGGCCCTTCTCAAGTGACAGTTGTGGACTTTACATTGGTAATTTGTCTGAAAGGTTTGGAATTACGAACTACACAATACAATGAAATAGAATTATCACAATAAAAAAATAATAAATTAAAATCCTTACAAGTCTGCGCGTCAAATAGGTATAAATATCGCGGACATCGAGGTGATCGAGAAAACTCGTGTTAGAAAGCACGTCCGTATCACTACATGACTCACCGCTGAATGTTCAAAACTGTTATTGTCAAGCAGTTATAAACAAAGAGAAACACCGTGATAAAGAGTCAGAGAATTACGTGGTCCTTATTATTCTGTTATAGATCACGTTTAAATTATCCGTGTCTCTTTGTAAATTGATCGTGTCGTGAAATTTCTTGATGTAGAACATTTCAGCCACTTCTCTTTTTTCTGGTGTATTTCTCCTTGTGTAAAATCACGGGTTCGCACCAATTAAAGTCATGATCATATGTAAGGCGGTGTTTGCTAACGACAGAGTGATTGCTTTCGTGCTTTCTAATGTCAGCCTTGTGTTCTTTAAACCTTGTCTGAACATGTCTCTTAGTTTGTCCAATGTAAGTCGCATTACAATCAACGCAGTTTAATTTGTAGACAACCTCGGTTTGCTCAGTAGCACTCAATTTATCCTTCCCTCTTTTAATAATGCAATCAAGTTTCTTCGGCACCGTATAGAGAATCTTAAAGTCGCAGCTTTTCAAAATTCTACCCACATTTCCGCTAACACCTTTAATAAACGGAATGGTTATCACATTATCACCGGGTTTCAGCCAAGGCTGATGATCCGAGTCATCACCATCATTACAACGGTTTTTTAATGTATTTAGTCTGTCTTTAATATGCTTATTGATTATATGAATTGGAAAGCAATTATTCAACAGAATGTCTGTTATTATTTGAATGTTAGCCTTATGAAAACGTTCGTCAGATAGTAAAATAGCATGGTCTACAAGATTAATAATCGTGTTAATCTTGTATTTATGTGGGTGGCTAGAAAAATAGTTGATATACCTGCCAGAGAAAGTCGGTTTACGGTACCAATTGGTTATCAATGTGTTAGTTTCTCTATGCACAGTTACGTCTAAGAAACTGATTGCATCATTTTTTTCAGTCTCATAAGTAAATTTCAATCGAGGGTGATAATCGTTAAAAATCCTAAGAATCTCGTCAAGCTCAGTCCTAAGAACAACCGCAAAAATGTCGTCAACGTATCTACGGAAGATGCGCACTTTAGACTGTAACTGTTGTAGACAACGCGTCTCAAGGTCCTCCATAACAATGTCCGCTAGGATCGGTGAGAGCGGGAGATCCCATTGGACTGCCAAAAATTTGCTCATAAGCCTGCCCATTAAATTTAAAGCTAGTAGAACTTAAAACAAGTTCGATGGCGTATAAGAATTGTGCTAAGCTGAATGACGTGTGTTTAGCGATGTGATCCCATCTTTCTTCAATACCACGCAAAACCAATTTTTTGGGATGTTGGTAAAAAGTGCTGTGACGTCTAATGAAAATAAGTATTTCGTCGGATCTTATTGACGAGTTGTTAATCGTGGTCACAAAGGATCAACTATCTTTTATATAAGATTTTGGTTTTGGTAAGGATTTGTGTAAGATGTCGTGTAAAAGGCTAGCCACGTTGTATAAAGGGCTACCTAAAGCGGATACTATAATACGTAGCGGGGAGCCTGGCTTATGTATCTTTGGCAGTCCATAACACCTAGGGAGATTACCATTTGTGCAATTAAGTTGCTTGTACTTATATTCATCACCTCGATGTCCGCGATATTTATACCTATTTGACGCGCAGACTTGTAAGGATTTTAATTTATTATTTTTTATTGTGATAATTCTATTTCATTGTATTGTGTAGTTCGTAATTCTAAACCTTTCAGACAAATTACCAATGTAAAGTCTACAACTGTCACTTGAGAAGGGCCACAACCCATGGCCGAAACGTCGTGAATTCTTTTAATAAATATGGCCAGTTGGGTCGATTATACCACAACTTTTTGTAATTAATTACTCATTAACAAACCTGCTAGTTCTAAAAGAATGTACAAATACTCATATAAATATATACTCATGCATATAATATATATTCTTTATCGTTTAAATGAGCATGTTAAAGCAATAAACACATAAAATTTTAATAAGATAAAATATGTACAATGTCCAACTATATTTTTTTAAAGCTTCTTTATTGTTTTCCCCAGCTTCGAAAATATATGTATTCGAAAATATATGTATCGAGCAGCAATATTACTATGCTCATCTGTTCTTTTATAATAAAAATGTTCTTGTTTTCAATCAAAAATATGTATTATTAGTAATTTATTACCTTGCGTATTCCAAAAAATCTTAAACAGGTTTTTAATATTCAATGTTGTGTGTATTAAATTTCATGTCAGTGATTAAAAAATTTATTAATTTTTTTATTTAAAATTTATTTATTTATTTATTTATTTATTTATTTACTTATTTATTTATTTATTTATTTATTTTTTGGCAGTTTACAATATTTAAATTACAATAAAACATGTAAAAATATTGAAGAAATTGCTACAAATTATTACAAAGTCAGGGCAAAAAATTGTCTTCCCTGGAAGACACTACGACACAAAGGGTTATTTGTAAACCATTATATTTCATTAAGTTATCATAAATTATGTACACATTATTTATAATTCATACATTATTAATGATTAATTAATTATTATTTAATTTTATACCATTTATTGCGATAACGCTTTTCAGTCATATTGACCGCGCAATAATAAATGTTAAAAAAATTCATATCTCTGTCAATACTTATCGTATGGAAAAAAATAAAAATGGAAATTGTTCGTAATTAAATTGTCTACAACTTTTATTTGAACAATTTTTTTATTGAAATCGCCATTTTCGAACTATCGATAAAAAATGCGCAACGCGCTGACGTGTTTTTCATTTTTCATGAAATACGTAGTATTTCAAGAAAATCTAGATCGACTGCAATTGGTCGTACAAAATTTTTGCACAGACCTTTTTTGTGTGAAATTTCATTCTCTACAACTTTTACGTCTTGACTTTTTCCCCTAATTGTGATACTTTTCGAGTTATTAGCAAAAAACCAATTTTTGGCACCCTTTTTGCACCCCCATTTTTGCTACGACAATGGTACGGGGGTGGGCTTTTATTTCCTTCATTACAACCCCAAAAGACACACTTCCACGCTAGTTTCAGCGCTGGTAGTATTATTTTCAATCTTGACCAAAATTTCAGCTTTTTTGGCTGGGCTATGATACAAAAGTTGTGTCGTACCATGATTTATCTTAAACTTAGGCGCTGCTTGGCGCGAGACGCTGTCGTGTCTCTTGACACCGTTCTTATAGCATTGTTCGTCAAATTTTAAATACGAGAAACAGATCATATTGGATGCCATCTATCGGCATTGAATTAGTTCGAAAATCTTCATCCAATTTAATTCAATACGACGACAGAGCGTGCTGAATTTCTGCTGCGTTTCTGCCATCATAGCGTACTTGATGACAAGTTTGATTTCTGCTGACAATCTGTTGTTACACTGTGAGAGCAAGTTATGTGCAATCGCAGTGTGCATTCTGCTGGACACATTGTGCCAGCATACGATGTTTGAAATTTGCTCTATTTATGCTGATAATCTCCGCTCAATTTTTGCCGCATTTCTGACATTACATTGTGACGCACGTAGTGCTTGATTTTTGCTGCGTTTCTGACGGCATTAACTGAAACGGCATAACCTGCTAAAATATTGATAGCATTCTGTCGCTATAATATGTAGCACATAAATTTCAAAACGTGCTCCAGTCAGATTGGTGATCAGATGCTATCTGGGTTGAGCTGCCTAAGATCCAAGCTTGGACCGTATGGCTATTTCCTTTGTATTGATTTATATCTTAACGGTCTTAACATATATTGTTTATTCAAGTCGCCTGAGAAAGACGTTCAAATTATTGTTATCCGGTTATTGCGATAAATATTACCACATGCCCCGGTAGTCGAATTGGTAAGACGCCCGAACGGAATGCGGGAGATTCCAGGTTCGAACCCTGGCTGGGGTAATATTTTTCGCAATAAGTTTTTAAGTGATTTTAATATTAAATCGATATCGATTTAATTAGGGAAGGGAGAGGGAATTTCTAATGTTCCAACAATAGCTGTGTTTTATGTCCGACAAATAATCGGCGCGCAGTTTAATATGTTGGGAAATACGCGTATTAATACATATAGAGAATAATTATATTGAGCTGCCTAAGATCCAAGCTTGGACCGTATGGCTATTTCCTTTGTATTGATTGACATTCGAATGTTTATTATAAATATTCAACCTTAAATAATAGGTATTTATATCGCATATTCGGAAATAACTTAAATGATTGTAATAATTATGTATATTATTCTTGTAAATATGTTTGTATTATTATATTTATTTAACACATATTACATGTAATAAATATATGATATAGGGCTTTTCATCTCATATTTATTGAAATAAATTTTTAACAAATAATAATAATGGTAATAATTTTATTCAGATGTAATTTGGAATATAAACAATTATAAAATATAAATCAGATCAGTATTTATTATTATTAGTAATTAATATTAATATAAATGACATTGTAATCATATTCTAATATAATACCCATTATCTATCCATTTTTTTCTTCGGGAAGGAGATTGTGGAAAATTAAATATTTTATCACCATTTCTGGTACTATTACGGCAGTTACGAGTAGTGCACGTTCGCATTGCAATTGTGGATATTCTAAAATATAAAATAAAGGCCAACAAACAAAAATTAGTTCTGTTTCTAAGTTGTATTGATCAACTTTTATTTGATTTTTACCTCAAAATAATGATTTTGCAAACTATAAATTGTCACAAGAAATTAGCATTAATTTCTTCTATATATATATAATATATAATACATACTTTTATGAATTTTTTGTCTTATATATTTTTCGACACACATCGGATGCAACCACGGTCTTACACACAGGTCTGGAAACTCTAGTGGTGGGGGATGGTCGTCTTAGCGACGAAGAAAATAACTCGCTTTGTGACCGCAAGAGTCGCTGTCATCGGTCAGTGTACTATGTGGTGGGACAAGAACGGAAATACAAATAATATCGAATACAAATACAAATGATATCAATAAATTAACAAACAATATCAATATAAATTGTTTCTCATAACGAGAAACGTTATCATATCTAGAGTTTCATTGTACATACATTGTTAATTCTAACGAACACCGGATCATAAAAAAACGGAAGGCCAATTATACAAATGCGCAAATTAATAAATTGATAATTTATTCGTAATTTACAATATTTAAAGATGACGCGGTATGAGAGCGGTCGATTTGTATTAATTCTGATTCTTACCTCATGTATGCCTCGGTTTTATAAGATTAATTAGAAAGTTGAAGGCTATGAGTAAAGGAATATGAAGTAAATAAGGCCGTTTCGAAAATCCATACTTAATTTACAGGTCACAATATTTACATTCTTATTCCAAGAAATATTAATGCAGTTGTACACATTATAATTAAAGTCAATATCGACCTTTTTACTGTGACTAGTTACAGTTATTTAAAGAAAGAAAATGTCATATAAAAAAAGATTTACAAAAGAAAGATGTTATTTTCAACCCATGTCGCTGTCCATGTCCTCAGGAGCTGAAGAAAGTCTTTCAACTTAGCTCAAAGAAATAATAAATGACTTTGCATTAAGAATAAACGTTAGAAATCCTTTTATTCGTTTTAAGAAAATCATTTATTCATTTGTAAGCTTAGACAATTTCTTTTTTACAACAAATTTTTTAATTAGCTTTAAATTCTCCTGATGGGCATTTTGCCGCATTCTCAATCTTATATAATAAATTAAAGCATACGATAAAATATCCGAAGCGTGATTCATGCAAGGAAAGGTAAACTTATACGTGTCCAAAACTTCTTCAAGCGTTAAATCAAATACATGCTAGTGCGAGGCATATTTTGCAAAACACGATTCAACATATCGGATAAGATGAAAAAAATGGTGGTTTGCATGCTTCAAACTGCCACGACTTTTCATGTTCACAAATTCAGCGACTGAGGATGTGCAATTTGAGTTAAGTATGATGGCATCTTGACAAGTACTGCATGACTGATATTTTTTTAGCACCTGCTTACACAAGTAACCTGGAAGTATAATGTAATTTTTCTTAATTTTTTCACGAGGCCCCTGTTCAAGGAATCGATCACGTAATTTCAGGTAAAATTTTTCACTTTTTACTCTATCTATTCTGCGTAAACTTTTTTGTTATTAATGAGACGTTTCTATGTTTCATCGAGTGATTACGAATTTACATGAAAAATTTCACTTTTCATGTTTCCACCCTAAGGGAAAAGTTACGTGATCGCTACTTAAGCTCAGGAAGGAGAAATGGGGTAATCGAATTTATTTAACAAAAAACTTCTAGATCGTGAAATATCTAACAGAATATCTACTCATGCATAGTCATTGTACCACAGCAAGTATTAATAAATATTACCGTTACCTATATACATTAAGCGATTTTTGGCGTGACTCTGGTATAAGCAACTAAAGTGTACCAAACCGCAACCACCGATAGCAACCTTGGTATATGTAACAAACTATACCAATCACCAAAAATCGCCTATTGTTACTAAGATTTCATATATTGTATATTGACAAAATAAAAGGTTAAAACAAAAAACCTGTCACATAATAAATTATGCAGTCTAATGTTGGGGAAAAGGTAGAATCATGCTCATAATTAAGTTGTATGACGTCGTCAGCCTCCCAATCTTTCTGTTCTAAAATGCTGTCTAACTTTTGTCGAAGTTCTTGTCGATACTTAGAACATTTTTCCTCGGATTTTTCTCCGTAAGCTGCTTTTATATCGCTTAATGATACTAGCACTTGCGGTAATGTTTCCTCGGTAACTGTACAATTGCCGTATTTAGGCGGCTTTATGACACTATACAAAGATAGCAATTTATAAAGTTGTAAGAAGGTTGGACAATTCGGATGATCATTACAACCGGCTGCTTGTCGAATTGTGCCAAAGAATTTCTGAAATAGAAAAAAAATAGAAACAGGTAATGACTCCTACACACGGAACGCGGTAACGCTTGCCGCGCGGCGAAATTTGGCTAACCAAATCTTGAGCCGACCAAATCTTGTAATGTACATGTTACCGGTAAATAGTGTAGGCATTACAAGAGTACATAATATAAGTATTGTAAGATAAGTGTTGCAGGTATATATTTATGTTTGATATATAAACTCCAGTATATTTATATATATATTATATAAAATATAAATTATTTATATAAACTCTAGTACATTTTGTTGTAAGCTTGTTTGTGTATATTGTATAGTGATCTCGTCAATGATGGCAAAATGGCAATACCTCCAAGTTATCTTGGTTCACTTTTCCTGTGAGCAGATACTTGAAGTTGAATTTGTCGATAAGATAATGACACAGATCCATCGTAGATTGCAGTGACATTTTTAATCCTGTGGCAGTCTCTTTCGTTAAAAATTCGTCAGCCATTATATCGCCTTTATGCACACCAGATTCCCATTCTTGCAGCCATTGCAGTGAATCTTTTAATACCTAAAAAAAGGTTTCAATTTCATAGAGGCATCGTCGAGACGAGAAAATTTTAGGATATGTATAGAAATTTTAGGATATGTATAGATATGTTATCAGAAGAAAAAAACAACGTGTGTGTGTGTGTGTGTGTGTGTGTGTGTGTGTAAATTGTAGTGCATCCCAATAAGATAACAATTAAAAAAAAATCATCTATATCGAAGATACATTAAATGACATTAAGTTTCAACAATAGTAGTGTTAAGTTATTAATAAAACAGTTGGAAAAATGTATGAAAATACATCCTGAAGTCCACGTTTTCTCTATTTTTGCTTGTGTGTGTGTGTGTGTGTGTGTGTGTGTGTGTGTGTGTGTGTGTGTGTGTGGTTTATCATCTTTAATAGTTAGGGAAACCTTTTGCCTTACCTTGAAGTCATTAGATTGTGGTGTAAGTCCTTCATTGGGAGATTTTCGATTCAAGGCATCAAACATATCATTCATTCGTTTCACAAAAGCAATTGTCTCTTCACATCCAGCAAGCTCGTCACATCCATGTGATTTATAAAACTTTAACCCTTGCGCTACAGAGTTACTGAAAATCTATAAATTTAAGACATTACTGTTATCAATAATAATAAGAAATGTAGATGATTCGGGTGCTTACTTTTTTTGCAGTACTATAAAAATAATACATCACATTTTATTACATTAATTACATACTTCAGTAGCAAGTCGCACTCTCATTTTAGATGTGCTGTCTAATTTAATATGTCTCTCGGACAATTTCGGACATGCTCTCATGTTTCCGACATGATTCCTGTCAATGTTGAACAGAATCTCAAAGTACTTCCACTCGATATAATTGGTCGTACAATTGATCTAAAAATAGTTTTCGTAGTAATTAGTATAATAGTAATTAGTATAATTAAATGAATACGAATTCTCTTAATATAGTAGTTCTTTGAGTTTTAATACATCGAAGAATTCTTTCAAATGCCATTTAATCAACAATTTACCTGTTCGGCGTACCGCCTTGTGTATATATATTTGATTAATTTGTCTTGTTTATTATAGGTTAATTGCCTTTGTTATTTTAGTTATTGGTTGCGCACATTTTGCGGTTAATTGCATATTTTGATCATTAGTTGTCAATTATTAACGTTCGCGTGACGGCGGTGGATCGCGATCGGGACAATTTGAATCATGCGACTCACCAATTGGTGCTGCCATCGTTGATCCACCGACAGCAGCGATTACCCCCAAGGAGGGGAGCAAGTACGCGCTCGCGGCACGTTTCAGGACCGCGAGCACTCACTCATCGCCAAACTCTCAACGCAAAACCGCACGAAGTTTCGGACGTCCGACCGCGATCTTCCCCCCACTCTTGGGGACCGATCTTTTGCCTGCCTTGCTTGCTCGTGCTTTCGCCTGCTTGTGCCTACCAGTGCTCGCTTTATTACGCCTTACACTTGTGCCTGCTTGCCTGCCTGCAACCTTGTGCCTGCTGCATCCGCCTGCATGTTGGACCGGCAGAGCCTGGCCACGCGGGGATACGACAAGGACGGGACGAGAGTCAGCTGGGTGAAGATGGCCCCCCCCACCACTGAAAATTCAATAATTACTATTACCATTCGTTTGGTGGTCGTTTGGTGGTGTTTGGTAGTCCATTCCCGACGTTTGGTAGTCAAAGCTACCATTACGAATACGAAAAAACGACATACGCGCGTGAAGTTAGCCCCCCCCTCCTATAAAACTCGGCTTTCCAGACTGTATATATCAAAATAACTGTAACCATTCGTTTGATGGTCGCGTACTGACGTTTGGTAATCCATTCCCGATGATTGGTAGTCAAAGCTGTAATTAATAACACGAAAATAAGACATACGAGCGTGAAGTTAGCCCCCCCTGTTATAAAACTCGGCTTTCCAGACTGCATATATCAAAATAACTGTAACCATTCGTTTGGTGGTCGCGTACTGACGTTTGGTAGTCCATTCCCGATGATTGGTAGTCAATGCTACCATTACGAATATGAAAAAACGACAGTTTTATAACAAGTGGGGGGGGGGGCTAACTTCACGCGCGTATGTCGTTTTTTCGTAATATTAATTAGAGCTTTGACTACCAATCAACGGAAATGGACTACCAAACGTCAGTACGCGACCACCAAACGAATGGTTACAGTTATTTTGATATGTACAGTCTGGAAAGCCGAATTTTATAACAGGGGGGGGGGGGCTAACTTCACGTTCGTATGTCTTATTTTCGTGTTATTAATTACAGCTTTGACTACCAATCATCGGGAATGGACTACCAAACGTCAATACGCGACCACCAAACGAAGGTTTACAGTTATTTTGATATATGCAGTCTGGAAAGCCGAGTTTTATAACAGGGAAGGCTAACTTCACGCGCGTATGTCGTTTTTTCATATTCGTAATGGTAGCATTGACTACCAATCATCGGGAATGGACTACCAAACGTCAGTACGCGACCACCAAACGAATGGTTACAGTTATTTTGATATATACAGTCTGGAAAGCCGAGTTTTATAACAGGGGGGCTAACTTCACGCGCGTATGTCGTTTTTTCATATTCGTAATGGTAGCATTGACTACCAATCATCGGGAATGGACTACCAAACGTCAGTACGCGACCACCAAACGAATGCTTACAGTTATTTTGATATATACAGTCTGGAAAGCCAAATTTTTATTTAAAAAAGTGTAACTTTACGCGCGTGTTTTTTTTTTCGTATTATTAATTACAGTTTTGACTAACAATAAACGGAAATGGGCTATCAAACGTCAGTACGCGACCACCAAACGAATGCTTACAGTTATTTTGATATATACAGTCTGGAAAGCCGAGTTTTATAACAGGGGGGCTAACTTCACGCGCGTATGTCGTTTTTTCGTATTCGTAATGGTAGCATTGACTACCATTCATCGGGAATGGACTACTAAACGTCAGTACGCGACCACCAAACGAATGGTTACAGTTATCTTGTAACAGGGGGGGCTAACTTCACGCGCGTATGTCGTTCTTTCGTAATATTAATTACAGCTTTGATTACCAATCATCGGGAATGGACTACCAAACGTCAGTACGCGACCACCAAACGAATGGTTACAGTTATTTTGATATATACAGTCTGGAAAGCCGAGTTTTATAGGAGGGGGGGGGCTAACTTCACGCGCGTATGTCGTTTTTTCGTATTCGTAATGGTAGCTTTGACTACCAAACGTCGGGAATGGACTACCAAACACCACCAAACGACCACCAAACGAATGGTAATAGTAATTATTGAATTTTCAATGGTGGGGGGGGGGCCATCTTCACCCAGCTACGAGAGTCGGAATCAACCGGGAGACGACGGGCGCCCAAGCGGTGAGTCGCTTTTAGTCGTATGTATGCGCTTTCGCTTTCTTTCGCCTATTTCGCTAATTTTGTCGCGAGGGGATTATAATTACCCCCCTCTGGTCCTTCGAGCATAGCTAATCTTGCCCCCCGGGGATAGCGTTAATACCCCCCCCGCTCATTACCCTTAAACGGCGTTATTATATAAGCGATTCCGAACGTTTTTTATTAAATGGGGCGTGTCACAGAAGACAAATATTTTCCGGTCGTTATCAAGTGGATGAGTGAACCATGTCTTCATGTCATGATGACAAATTTTTATATCCAATATGGACCACATCTTTGTATTTGTCTTTGCGCCGTCCGCAATTACTCCGTGTATTGTTGCCCCAATGCTTTCTATGTATACAACTGCTTTTACTACCAATTTCGCAAGTTCTTCGCCTTTCACGGGATTTTTCGAGGCAAAAACTGCCACTGGTTGTGTATATATTTGTCTGCTAGTGATTGAAACATCAGGACGAGACCATAAGTTGCTTGTTCATTCAAATCTGTAGATTGCTGTTTATCATCACCCAAATCCGTCAAACCAACATACGTGAGATTTTTAGAACAAACAGCAACGGATTTTCAAAGATTAATTTCATCTAATAGCAACACACCATGACGTTGTAGTGGCGTTCTAGTCTCGAATTTTTTTTTTCAACAGTTTTGCAAAGTGTTCATCAAAGCCACATTTGGTGTTGATAAGAGAAATATAGCTTCGAATTGTTCTTGTACACGGCAACGGCATAACATTGTTTTTGCGCAGGAATTCATAAAATCCAGGTGACCGAATATTCATTAGGACACATAACATGATCTATTCGTCCGTGTAACGTCGGCCTCGATCATGTATTTTGACGCAGCTGCAATAATTTCTTTTAAAGCTATTCTCTGGGTGGCGGGTACATTTAATGCTGAACACTTTTCATTTAATGTTTGATCTTGAATAGCAACAATTTCAACTTCTTTGTTTTTCAATGACTGCATTAATAATTCCACACGATATTTAGTACGTTTTGCCTTCCGTGTTTGATTGTTCAGTTTTTTTTGCATCGATGCTAACTTTTTTTGATCAATTGGATTTGACGATTTTAAGATACGATTAAGTGCCTTGCAACTCTCCAATTTTTTTCCTTTTCGTAGTACTGTTTTTCTCAATTTATTGCAACGATCACATCTTTTCTTTTTTGACAGCAGAAAACATTCGTGGGCACGCCATTCATCGACATAATCCTTGAACGCGCATTGTTCCGGAATACAGTAAACACTAATATTTCCTAGACCATTGCATATATTCTTATGTTGAAACCTTTCCAAAACAACTGGCAGCGATTTAGTGTTGTTAAAAAATTGTACGAGGTCAGTATTGTTTTCGTCAACGATGTTACCGTATACATAGTAACGGAGTTTTCTTTGGGTATCAAGAGTTATGCTTTTTTGTGTAACCGGAGAATCGACGCCGTTTTTTATTCTCATAACTGAATATGTAAAGAGTAAATGTTGTTTTTCACGCGCATGTATTTCGGTGACCCCCCAATTTTTAGGTAACTTGGCAGAAAAATTTTCGCTACATTCTCCACTTTTGAATAATTTATGACCTAGCAAAAAAAAGTACAATAAAAAATTATAACGATTTTTCACAACTAAGCTAATTAAATAGGTGTACAAATAAGTCTCCGCCGTTTTACAATAGATGGCCCCACCAGGAGGTTATGGTTGAAATTGTCGGATGTAAAGTGTTATATCGTAAGGTTGGACATCTGGCAACACCATAAACTTGACATAGTATCAGACTGTATCGGCATCACATAATTCTTTTCGTGCGAAAATGTCGAATTTTGAGCCGAATAAGCGTCATTTGCGGGAACTTTTGATTTATTTCTTTAATTTGAAGAAATCTGCAGCTGAGGCGCATCGATTGCTTGTAGAAGCATATAATGAGGCTGCTTTAAGTGAGAGAAGTTGTCGTGAGTGGTTTCAAAAGTTTAAGAACGGTGATTTTGACGTCGAGGACAAAGAACGTAGCGGAAGGCCGAAAGTGTACGAAGACACGGAATTGGAAGCATTATTGGAGGAAGATTCGTGCCAAACGCAAAAAGAACTTGCACTTACATTAGGAGTGACTCAACAAGCAATTTCACATCGTTTAAAATCGTTTTTTGATAAAATTTTTGATAAAAAACGGCGGAAACTTATTTGTACTCCTAATATCAATTGCGTAAACTATGATATAATGTACTCGCAAATACGTGAGTTACAGAGAACAAAAATTAACATAGGATAACTCCGGTATGTACGCCGCACTTAAGGAAAACTTTATTTATCGAGTACTATTTACTATGTTTAAGGCAAATGAATTATACCAATAAAAACTTTATACTGTCTACTACTATAGAAAAATAAGAAATATGAAATATTTATTCTTTGTATTTAACAAAAAAAACCTTTAGACCCTTGCATTTTTGCCATATATCCTATAAGGGTAGGATAAATGATATTCATAGGAATATACACAGTAAAAAATTTTGTGTATTTGGTATTTATGTAGAATACCTACTGCACCTCAAATATCGATGAAATTAGGCTTAATCGATTCGTTTTTGCATGAAACAAAAGAATCTGGCAGAAAAATGCGGCGGTCTGCCCTACGAAGCGAGATATTTAGCGTTAAAGTTGACGACTCTCAGGTTATGAAACCTGCCATACCGACGAGATGTAGCGACTGTGTTAGCGACATGAACATGCCCCGCGGCCACATGCGCATGCTCTGTCAGCTCTGTGGCCACATGCGCATGCTCCGTGTCGGCACGCGCATGCAAAAGTGCGCGAATTTGAAACGTATGCATACTTATAATGCATATATATAAATATGTACTTTTTATATACGAACTATTCTCTGCTTTAACAAATTATTTGTTAAATAATTTGTTAAAGCAAAGAATGGTTGGTATATGAAAAGTACATATTTATATGTACAATGAATAGTTGGTATATAAATATGTATATGGAAAGTACATATTTATATTTACAATGAATAGTTGGTATATAAATATGTACTTTTCATATACCAACTATTCTCTGCTTTAACAAATTATTTGTTAAATAATTTGTTAAAGCAGAGAATAGTTGGGGTATGAAAAGTACATATTTATATACCAACTATTCATTGTAAATATAAATATGTACTTTCCATATACCAACTATTCTCTGCTTTAACAAATTATTTAACAAATTATTTGTTAAAGCAGAGAATAGTTGGTATATGAAAAGTACATATTTATATACCAACTATTCATTGTACATATAAATATATACTTTTCATATACCAACTATTCTCTGCTTTAACAAATTATTTAACAAATAATTTGTTAAAGCAGAGAATAGTTCGTATATAAAAAGTACATATTTATATTTATGCATTATAAGTATGCATACGTTTCAAATTCGCGCACTTTTGCATGCGCATGCGGATACGGAGCATGCGCATGTGGCCACAGAGCTGACAGAGCATGCGCATGTGGCCGCGGGGCATGTTCATGTCGCTACCACAGTCGCTACATCTCGTCGGTATGACAGGTTTCAAACCTGAGAGTCGTCAACTTTAACGCTAAATATCTCGCTTCGTAGGGCAAACCGCCGCATTTTTCTGCCAGATACTTTCGTTTTATGCAAAAATGAATCGATTAAGCCTAATTTCATCAATATTTGAGGTGCAGTAGGTATTCTAAATAAATACTGTGTATTTTTGTTAAAAATGGACCTTGTTGAAGTTTTTGTGTTAAAAATGTAACGTACTTATGTGTTAATTTAACTAATTTTGATTGTCATCTGATTTTTTGTGTTAAATTCATATTTAAACAAATCAAATGTTAAAATAACACATTTTATATTTAATCGTAAAACCATTAAACCTTTTACATTCCCTACAGTAATCATTTTACGTAATATATGATCGTAATATATGATCGCGCTACTTACTACGGTGAGAAATCGATTCAACTCACGACGGTTTCGTTAATATTAACAGTAAAGAACTGAAATTGCGACACAATACTAATATATATGGCATAAAGGCACATAACAGAATAATTGCGAGCAAATATCTTCACTCTTTTAATTTTTTTTTTTTACTTCTGCGGCATAAATACCGGAGTTACCCTATTTATATATCAATTTGAGATAAACGGAATTTTTGTGCTTAAAATTTTCATTATATTTACAACTGCGTATTGAGCGACACCTCTTAACTACAATGAGTGGAAAGTGCAACTTACATTCGCTAATGACTGAAACATTGCCTAATTTCTTTCGTTCCAAAGCCGTAGCAGGAACAGGAATCTGATATGGTTGTGCAACTACTGTTGGACTGTGCTTTTGAAGAATAAACTCTGTATTTTCTATGATAGCACCTGCACCATCATTCACTGAGTTTGCAGCATTTTCGATTTCAACATCCACTTTGCCGACAATCGAAGATTTATCGGGGAAAATCGAAGATACGTTTATAATAAGGATACAATAAATAAATGCTGAATGTATACATCAAGAAATGCAGCAATATTTTGATAAAAAGTAATTTAAAAAAAATATATATATACATATATTATACATATACAGGGTGTCCTAAGACCTCACTGACAAACTTTGAGAAATGATAGGTCACACAGAGAGGATCATTTTTTGTTAAGAAACATATGGTCGCTGACGCGACCTTAAAGAGTTATGCATCCGAAAAGTCAGATTTCCTGTAAAATGTTTTAAACAAATAAAATTTATTTTTTCTTGCATGTTCTGAAAATTTACTATAATAGCTGTTCAAATTGCCTGCCCTGTACCTCATTACATTCTTGACACCTTCGCAGCATTGATTGCCCAACTCTGTCGAGTATGGCAGGGTTGTTTCGGATTTGTTGAAACGCAGCATTTATTCGGTCAATTAGTCCCACTCTGTTGTCAACTGGGGTGACGTACACAATACTCTTAACATACCCCCACAGAAAAGTATGTTAAGAGTATCGTGTACGTCACCCCAGTTGACAACAGAGCGGAACTAATTGACCGAATAAATGCTGCGTTTCAACAAATCCGAAACAACCCTGCCATACTCGACAGAGTTGGACAATCAATGCTGCGAAGGTGTCAAGAATGTAATGAGGTACAGGGCAGGCAATTTGAACAGCTATTATAATAAATTTTTAGAACATGCAAGAAAAAATAAATTTTATTTGTTTAAGACATTTTACCGGAAATCTGACTTTTCGGATGCATAACTCTTTAAGGTCGCGTCAGCGACCATATGTTTCTTAACAAAAAATGATCCTCTCTGTGTGACCTATCATTCCTCAAAGTTTGTCGGTGAGGTCTGGGGACACCCTGTATATGTATATATTTATTTTTAAAAATTACTATCCATTTATATATATTGTTGTGCCGGGACGGGGTTGGAGCCGGCACTGGGTTCGGGATCCGTCGCAGGATGCAGAATAACTCACTATTGCCCTTGTTTTACTTGTCGTTTAATAAACCGACTTTGATTTACAGAAATCACTTAATTCACTACCCTGACTTGCGGGTGTTACAATGTTTAAATTAGACGTTAGTCGGTACGCGTTTCGGTTTAGGACTGCCCGCCGATGGTCGAACTCGGCGGTCTTTATACTCTCCGGGACGACGTCCCGGTTGCTATGCCCTGCGCTGGCCTTTGCGTCAGCGATTTCGGTCGTCCCAGAGTTCGATGCTCCTAATTTCGGTATCGACTTGCATCGGATGATCGATCGTCCGATGCAATCGTCAGGAGTTTCGGTGGAAGTCATATTCGGCTTCTGTCGCTAGGGTCGGATTACTTATATCGTTGTGCGCTCACGACATCCCTCCCCCCGTGGAAGAAGAAAAACTGAGGTGTCGGAGGTTTTTCGTTATTTGCGTTTTTCTCTTCTCGGGAGGTTACATTCTACTTTTGTTGATTAATTTTTCTAGTCGTCGACGGAAATCGCTTCGTGTGTCTTTTTTTGTTTTCTTTTTTATCACCCATATGGTGATTACGATTCCTATTAGTAGTACACCTGTGGTCACGGAGCCCACGGGATAGATTACATATTTATTCGAGTATCAGTTTGCTTGATTGTTTTCTAATTCCTCGTCTATTTGTTCTAAGTTTAGGCTTAATTTCCTTAGTTCCGCGGGGTCGTTGATTACCGGTTCCAAATGTAATTCTATATCTGATTTTTTATTCTTTTTGTTATTTTTAGTTGTCGCTTTAATTGTTAAGTTAAATTGTGGTAGATTCATTTGTATATATTTAATGTTCGTTTGTTTTTTCGTTCGTAGGGTTACGTCTGCTGTAGTCAGTTTACAATTGTCGTTTAGTTTTATTTTTCCTGTTCCTTTTATTTCAATTCTATTCTCTACTTGGTTGTTGCATTGTATCGTTATTTCTTGTTTAGACGGGGTGGAAAACAACCATGCTTGAGGTTCCGCTAGCGCTATCCAGAACGTCACGTGAGATCGGATGTGACGTTGTTCGCAGCTATTCTGGTGTCCCGGTGTCTTTACGTATATTTGCACCTCGCATGGTGCGTTTGCTGTTACAAAATATGTGGAGTGACTCATATCGCATATGAAATTCGAGTCGGCGTGTATGCATTTATTTAGGTCGTTTTCTTTTAGCGTGAGGTAGTTGCGATTCATTTTGTCTATTGCTATGAGTGTGTGAGTGGTTTCGGGAATCACAAATATGTTTTTATTATTGTGTATCGGTAGTGGATTTACCCGTACAATTTCGTAGTTTGGAAACGTTACAATGGGGAAGGATATAATAGTGTAAACTCCGGTTATTTCGTAATCCGCACTTATTTTTACAAAATTTTGGATGGTATTCCAGTTTTCTATCTGTACTTTGAAAGGGAAATAGGTGCCTTGGGCGAGGTGTGCTGTTGCTTCTTTTAATTCCGATATAATTTGTTCAATTGGTAATAGTCGTACGAGTAGTATGTCGTGTTTGGTGTAGGTCAGGTATTCTAGGGCTTCTTCTACGTCGTTTATTAGTTTGTTCATTATCGCGGTTATCACCAACAGGTGTTCGTCTATTTCTTCGCGGCCTATTAATTTTGACATTTTTTGTTGTACCCTTCTCGTAACGTTCGCTAGTAGATTTTCGTTGTTGTTTATTGCTTTCTGTAAGGTTTCTATATGTCCTAGTGTCGCGTTTATAATTTTGATCTGATTTCTTGCCGCGTGCTGTATCGTGTTTCGCTGATTTTGTATTAGGTCTATCTGTTCCTGTATTCGTCGTGCGTCGTCGGCGTCCATTGTGCCGAATAGAGTTTTGCTTACTGTACCTATTGCGTCTATTAGTCCGCGTCGGTTTGTCGGTGGTTTGTATATTGTCTGTAGGCGTAATATCAGTTGCGTTAGTTTCGCGTTACTACTCTCTGTTATGCGGAGGATATTGGTGCATGCCTCTTGATTATTTTTATCTAATTTGTCGCATAGGTTCTTGGTTTGTTCTAGATATCGTTGTAATTGCTGGTATCGTATTCCGAAGGATGCTACATCGATTCTAATGGCCAATTTCCACGTTGCTTCTTGTAGCTGCATGGTCCCGATTTTTTTGAAATATATTCCTGGCTTGTCGCTAAATAATGTCACCGCGTAGGGTGACTTCGGTTCGGATGTCACTTCTTTCGCGAGGCATACGATGATAGTAGCTATCCTGTAACGTGAATTCGTTTTATCTTTACTTGTGCTGACGGTGTCTGTAAGTAGATCGCTACTTTTTAATTGCTTCGAGGGTCTTCGCTTTAGTCTACGTCTGTCCTCAGTCGTGAGCTATCGTCAACGGTCTTGTGTATATTAAAAAAAAATTTTTTTTTAATTATGTCTCCCCTGGAATTTACGCCAATTTGTGCTAGTGCTGTGGACCCCTGTGAGGTCCCAGTTAACGAGGAGATCGATGGTCCTGTTTTGGACGTTCCTGTCCGGGGTCTGGGGCGCGCCCAGTTGTATGCTGCTGTGGCTGCGGGGAGAATCCGGCCCGGACTACATCCCGATGATCCCTGGATTTTTCATGAGCGCATTTTGCGTCAGGCCGGCATCGGTCAGCCTGTGATGGGGTCGAGTAATGGTGCGGCACTCGTTCGCAGTCGTCCTGTTGTTGGCCGGGGACGGAGTCCTGCCGTCCCTGGGGGGCGTGCCCGCTTCCTAGCTTGGTTCCAAGATACTTTTGTGGCCGGACGCGGCCATGGTGGGCCTCGTCACGAGTGAGGTATGACTATTCTTATGTAATTATTCTTGTCTTTATTGCTTGTTCTTTTGCGCTTAGTGTATTTATTCGTCGATAAATGCTTTTAAACGGTTCGCATGCACGCGTATTGTTTTTCGCTTAATTTTAATCGTATAGTTGACATCGTCGTGTTTTCCGTGATCACGTAGGGTCCTATCAATTGTGATTCCAGTTTTTTTGAGCGGCCTCGTCGTATCGTTTCGTCGTAAAGTAGCACTTTATCGCCTACTTTGAAGGTCGCCTTGTTGCTTTTTTTATCAAATTGTAGTTTCGATTTTGCTTTCTCGTCCTTCGTATTTTCTCTCGCGATTTGATTCGCTGCGCGGATCCGTTCTCGTAGTTCTTTCGCGTAATCCTCGTATGAATATGTTAATTTCGGTGGTTTTGTTAGAGCCGTCGGTAGGTCAGGTCGGTGCCCGTAGACCAATTCGAATGGCGTGAACCCGGTAGTAGAGTGTGGCGTCGTATTATATGTAAACATTGCGTATGGGAGCCATTCGTCCCAGTCAGTTTGGTCTTGGTTTATATAATGTCTCAGGTATTCGGCAAGAGTGCGATGCGATCTCTCTAGTGCGCCGTTACTCTCAGGGTGATATGCCGTTGTCTGAATTTTATCAATTTTCAGTAATTTGCACACCTTTTTAAACATTTCGCTCGTGAAGTTTGTTCCTTGGTCCGTGAGAATTTTTTCGGGTATTCCATGTTCTAGCACTATTTTAGTGCCGAATGCTTTGGCGATTGTATTCGCTTCCTGATTCTCTACGGGTATTGCTTTACTAAACTTCGTGAGATTATCTTGGAATGTCAAAATATATTTGTTTCCGTTATTTGTGATAGTCAACGGGCCTACGATATCGAGCGCGCATTTCTCGAATGGACGCTCGGGTGTATCTGTGATAATTAATGGCATCTTGGTTTTTCTACTTAACTTGTTCTTCTGACACAGTTCGCATTTACTTATGTAGTTTTCTATGTCTGTCGTAATTCCGTGCCAGTTGTGCCGTAATCGAATTCGGTTCAACGTTCGAGTGACTCCTTGATGCCCTCCTATGGGTGAGTCATGATACTCGAATAATATCTGCCGCTTTTCTTCCTCGGTGTATTTCCTCGGCGTGTCCTCTTCTTGTTGTGTCATATGTATCGCCGGCGTCTCCGTTATCGGGTTTCGACTCAGCGTATCGGCGTTGACGTTATTCTTTCCTGCTTTATGCATGATCTCATAGTCGTACTCCTCTAATTTTAATCTCCACCGGATTAATCTCGATCCGGGGTCGGTTACATTGAATAGCCATATCAGTGGCTTATGGTCGGTTATTATTTTAAATTTAGTACCGTATAAATAGGGGCGGAAATGTTTAACCGCCCATACGATCGCTAATAATTCTTTTTCGGTCGTGTTATAATTTTGTTCTGCCTTACACAAAACTCTGCTGGCGTAAGCAATCGGCCGATCTTGGCCTACTGGCCCCTGCGACAGTACGGCTCCGATGGCGTAATCGGATGCGTCTGTCGTCACCAGGAATTCTTGATTAAAATCTGGGTAATTCAATACGGGTGCCGTCGTTAATTTTTCTTTTAATAGGTCGAACGCATTTTGCTGTTCGACCGTCCAAACGAATTTTTCGTCCTTTCTCGTGAGTTTGGTTAGTGGTTTGGCTATTTTAGAAAAATTATCTATAAATTTTCGGTAGTATCCTGCTAGACCGATAAACGATTGGATATCTTTTATTCTTTTGGGAGTCGGAAACTCTCTTACTGCTTGCAGTTTGGTCGGGTCTGGCGATATCCCTCCTTCTGAAATTACGTGTCCTAGATAAACTACCTCTTTTCTTAAGAATGCGCACTTGTCAGGCTGTAACTTTAAATTAAATTGCCGGAGTCTTATTAGCAACGCGGTTAGTTGCTTCAGGTGCTCCTTCAAGGATGCTCCGTATATTACTATGTCGTCTATATAAACGAAACATTTTAACCCTAGTAGTCCGGCTAGTACCGCGTACATTAGCCGTTGAAATGCGGCTGGCGCGTTTTTCAGACCGAACGGCATTCGGTTGAATTCGAAATGTCCGTCCGGGGTGGAGAATGCTGTCTTCTGCTTGTGATCTTCGCGCATCGGAATTTGATGGTATCCCGAGGCTAAATCTAGCACCGAAAAATACTTCGCGTTACCTAGCTGGTCGAGTATGTCGGTGATATTCGGCATGGGGAAGGAATCTCCCATCGTCAGGTCGTTCGCTTTTCTGAAATCGATCACGACGCGAAATCTAATTTTTCCGGACGCGTCAGGCTTTTTCGGGACAACTATTATTGGTGCGTTCCATTGATTCGCGCTGGGGCGAATTATTCCTTCGTCTAGCATTTTCTGTATTTGCCGTTTGACTTCGGCCTTATGCTTCTCAGGTAACCGATACGGTTTCACGTTCGCTGGCGCGCTATCTGGACGCGTATTTATTTCGTGCTCAATGGCTGTGGTCACACTTAAAGTGTCTCCTTCTAGAAAAAAAACGTCGCAGAATTCATCGCATATTAATTCGACTTCTTTGCGTTCTTCCTCGTTCAGATGTTCGGTTTGTATTTGATCGCGTAATTTTTTCTGTCTCTCGGTGACAGGTTCGCGCTCTTCGTTCGCTTGTAACGTGAGCATGTTTGCGGCGTCGTTCGCCGGCACGTCTTCTAGTGTTACGTGTGGAGTGAGGAGCTCCACCGGCTTGTCCGTCACGTTCAACACGCTGACCGGGCAAGTGAATTCGACGGGTTTTACTAGACAATGCCCGATAAATACTCCTGGCGCAAGCTCGCCGCTCCTCACGATGCCTATCCGATTATGATCGGTGGTAGCCTTCATGATTGTCTCGCTGTGAGGGGGTAAGATTACCTTTCGAAATGGCCGGAGTTTGAATATAGTTTTTTCTATTTTGACATGTTTCGACGCGTTCGAGATCTCGGCCTTGTGTTTGGTAAGGAAGTCGTTCCCGAGTATCCCTTCGTACTCTATCGGGAAATCGTCCTTCACTACATACATGGTATGTCGAATCCTCCTTTTTCCGAGGTCCACCGTGGCCTTAATTTTTCCAAGCGTATGGATCTGATGTCCGGTCACGCCTATTAGAGCTAGACGTTCCTCCTTTATCATCGTTTTGCCCTTTAGGTTTCCTACCTTAATAAGGGTCAGAGTCGCTCCCGAATCGAGTAAAAGATTCATCTCGCCTCTTTCTGCCTCTTGAATCGGCAGTGTAATCATGTCTAACGGGCTCACTTTATGCTTCTCCGTTATCTGGGTCACCCGATACTCTTCTGCGGCACGCGCTTTAGTCTGTCGCGGTCTCTCTTCTTCCTCTTCGCTACTGCTGGCGGTCGATGATTCATCGCTCGTCGCTTGCGCTTTGTGCTTCCTTATCGCGCTCACGGGCGCTTGCTTTGCGCTGCTCGCTTTCGCTTTACGTGTTCCGTCCGCTCTAGGCCGTCCGTTCAACCACCAGCATTCTTCTCGCTTGTGCCCGATTTTCTTGCAGTGGCTGCACTCCACCGCATTTATTCCGTTGGGCTTGTCCGCCCTTGGTAAAGCAAATTTGTTTGCTTGCCGGCTCGGACGGCAATCTCGCCCGTAATGGCCGGTCTTTCCGCACTTATGGCACTCCACGGGTGTACTTCTCGGGTTTCGGGCATTTTCTGCGGAAAATTTATTTTTTGATGATGCCGGCCCATGTCTCGGGGAGGGTCCTCTGACTTTTTCCTCCGCACTAGCACCGGTTATCGCTTCTTGTAGGCTCGTGTATCTCTGCGCTCGTACTAGCATTTTAATGTCCTCGTGCAGCCCGATCTGGAAATTATGCAGGGCTTGCATCTTGATGCTTTCCAGGATCGCCTTCTGTTGCTCCTGCGTGTGCCCTTGGCCTTCCTCCATGGCCTCGTATAGTTCGCGGGCGATTTTCTCTACTCGACGCCCGAATTCTTGCGCTCTTTCGCCTGGTTTTTGCTTCAGGGAATTAAATTCTAATTGTAGGTGCGTCATGCCTCGCTTTCCGAGGTATTCGGTTTCTAGCTCGCGTTTCAGCTGCTCGAAATCGCGTATATCGCGCGTATCAAAATCGGTCATGGCCTTGCCTTTGAATTTTGTACATAGGATTGCTTCTAATAACATGGCTTCGTCCGCGGGCTGTATGTTTTTCATCGCGTATGTACTCGCATTTATGAATTTGCGAACTCGCTCTCTCGATTCTCCGTTAATTTCGGGGATCATATTTCGGGCTTCCTTTAGGCTGAGGAACCCTATATGGTGTCCTGGCTGGTTTCTAACGTCGCTCGTCGTGCGCCCGTAGGTCACGTCCAGGGGGCCCTGGCTACGTACCCGGCGGTCGAGCGCGTTGGTGTGATCGTACGCGGCGTTTTCTACTCGGCTCATACGGTGTTGTAGTTCGCGGATAGCGCGCAGGATTTCGGTCCAACGATCGAATTCGGCCGCCGCGGATTGATCCATGCGCTCCTGCATGTCGCGCACCAAATGTAGTATGTTGGTAATTAAGGAGGCATCCGGCATTCCTGTTCGTGTTGGCTCGGCGGGTCGCGGTTGGTCTCTTTCGGACGGTCGCGGATTTGCCGCTCGCAGCCGGTTAATTTCCTCGCCCACCTGCTCGGGGGTCACGTCGACGCGTGCTTCGAGGTTCGTTGTCGCCTTTTGTTGGCTCATTTTGAGAGCTTTGGGAGTATAATCCTCTTCGGTAGGATCGAACACGTCGCTGTCGTAGGACGTTAGCGAGAGTTCTCCTCTCCCGGAGTTATTGCCTTGTGTATCGGCTGAGGTGTCAGAACGTGCGTCTGTGACGGTTGGGTGCAGTCTAAGTACGTCGCGTTCGTTTTCGTCGCTATTCGCGATGTCGTTTTCGTCGCTATTCACGGTTTCGTTTTCGTCTGTGCCCGCTGTATCTCTCTCGTTGTTGTCTCGGGGACCGTCGAGATCGCCTAACAGACTAGTATCCGTGAAGGAAAATTCGCGTTCTAATATTACGTTCGGGTGCAATTCGAGTACCGGTGATTCTTCGGTCGAGAATCGCGATTCTAAGTTTCGTAGGACGGGGTCTAAAACGGAGCTATCCGCATGTGATACGGCGCGAGAGTGATATCGGCTACGCTCAGTAGCTTGATGCGCTCGCTCGCTTAAGACGAACGACGCGTTTCTAGCGGGGCGGTTATGTTCGCCCTCCGACATTTACAGGGTTAGCGCCTTTAATTTCGTACGTCGGTGCTGAAACATCGCTCGCGAAAACTTTCAATTCGTCGCTCGCGGAAACGTTAGATCTCGTCGCTCGCAATAGTACATAACATGAAACGGACTTACAGTACGGTCGCACGCATGGTGTCCGCTTTCTGCTGTCGCCGCGTCGGAGTCCGGCAGGGCCGCTTCGCTGCTCCGCGTTGTTTCTGCTTCGCGGGGTCTCGACTGCGCTGCTCCGCTGTCCGGCTGGGTGCGTCCCCGGGGCGCTGCCTCGGCTGTCGAGTCCGTGCGGTAGGTCGGGGCCTCTCCGGTGTTACTGTCGCACTCGGGGCTGCTACCGCCGTCTCCGTCACTCTGGCTTTATGTATGGCGGGGCAGTCACCGCTGTCTCTTTCTCGCTCGGGATTCTGGCGGGCTTCTCCTCTCTGGGATGCTTCTCCGCTCTTACTAAATCGAGCTCTCTGATTTGCAGACGTCTCTCGGGCAGGATGTCTTCTGGTCCTGTTGGCAGGATCCCACCGCTGCCACCAAATGTTGTGCCGGGACGGGGTTGGAGCCGGCACTGGGTTCGGGATCCGTCGCAGGATGCAGAATAACTCTCACTATTGCCCTTGTTTTACTTGTCGTTTAATAAACCGACTTTGATTTACAGAAATCACTTAATTCACTACCCTGACTTGCGAGTGTTACAATGTTTAAATTAGACGTTAGTTGGTACGCGTTTCGGTTTAGGACTGCCCGCCGATGGTCGAACTCGGCGGTCTTTATACTCTCCGGGACGACGTCCGGTTGCTATGCCCTGCGCTGGCCTTTGCGTCAGCGATTTCGGTCGTCCCAGAGTCCGATGCTCCTAATTTCGGTATCGACTTGCATCGGATGATCGATCGTCCGATGCAATCGTCAGGAGTTTCGGTGGAAGTCATATTCGGCTTCTGTCGCTAGGGTCGGATTACTTATATCGTTGTGCGCTCACGACAATATATATAGTATATATATATAAATGGAAAGTAATTTTTAAAAATGCATATATATATATATATATATATATGCAAAAAACATACTTTCCACAACAGACAAATTGGCCGTAAAAGTATCAATGACTTTCCTTTTTGCGTTACTGTTCTCTGTTCGTTTTGAAATAAAAGTTTCGTCAGTGTCATTAAACAATGTCGGGACAGCATTTGAGATAACAATTTCGTTAGTGTTATTAAACTATGTCGGGACAGCACCATCGTGTAATCGTGGACATATATATGTGTACTGAAAGTGAAAAATACGAGGGTCAATATAAAAGTAATGCCTCCTAATATTTTTCTTTTAAATCTGGCGCCATAGAAAATTTTGCGTTTCAATAAGTTGTTATTTGAAATCTCTAGTTGAGTTATGTTGAGTGGTATTGTAATCATTTACGTGAATAAACAATACACACCAGTATCTAAAACACACACTAGTTTGAAGTATTCGTGTAACACACTAACGTAACTGATCACAACACTACCACTCAACATGCTATAAAGACTTCAAGTAACAACTCAGCGAAACGCAAAATTTTCTATGCCGTCAGATTAAAAAAAAATTAGAAGGGATTATTTTCGTATCGATCCACGTATTTATACGAGATACTGGCATATAAATAATAAATATATTTTCATTGTGCAACTATATGTAACACCATATGTATATACAATATTAATTCATATATCATTGTATTATATGTATGTTTTGTTAGAAATAATAAAATAAATAAGAAAAACACCTCTGCAATAATTTTTCCATTCGAATCACGTTTAACCCACTGTCTGTTGATGTATCGTTCTTCAAAGTGTTTTTCACACAAGTAATGGGACGATTTTAATTTTATATTGCCCGGGATCGTTGCTTGCCACTTTTTAAATATATCTATTTTTTTTGGGACTTTAAAAGTTGATCGTTTTACTTTTAAAGATTTATATCCCGTTTTGCAGTTTGGGACTACGCAAGAATTCGTCATATTATTCCGAAATCCACTAAAATACTTAATAAATAAAATAAATTCTACTTAATACGCTAATGTAGTATAAATTTACAAAAATACCACAATTTACAAATAAATCCACTAAAACACTTTTCTCAGCACATGTCATTTTTAAAAATGCACTTGAATTAAGCGCATTTAAAAGATTGTTGTCACGTTGCCATGGGTTACCATCTACACTTTGCGATGAGATCTATAAGATCTAGCATATATTTTATAAGATCTAATATCTGTCTTATCTGAAAGATCTTATAGATTAGTATTTAAGATCGTCTTAAGTTCGATCTTAAGATGCCCTCTAGATTCACAGACAGTGAATGAGACGGAACTCAAGAAAAAGTTCAAGCTATGACTTATGAAAGTCTATCTTATTTGAAGGCAATCTTAAGACGTTTCAACGGGATTCATGAACATATCTTATTTCACATAAGTATGATTTTAAGATTATCTTATTACTGTCAAATTCATAGTTATTTAAGATGATCCTAAGCATTTATCTAGCATGACAAAATCGGATAAAATCCAAGTCGAGTTAAAAGTAGAAAAGATATTCTTATATATTTACCAATAAAGTATAACAGCTTTTTAAGTGATACAAATTGTTATTTTTATCTTTAATGTGACAAATTCGATATTTTATTTAAAATGGAAATAGAGAACATAAGAAATATTAATTTAGATGAAGTGGATGAAATCGATTTTGACGACGATGGAGGTTATGTACTACGAGCTCCGAAAAGATACATTAAAGACTGGATGAATCCGTTTGAATATTATTACAACCGAGAATTTAAAAGGCGGTTTAGGTTTAATAAAGAGTCTGTTCTATATGGAATTCTACCTAAGATAGAAAATGAACTAATACGTGATAATAACCGTGGCCTTCCTATTCCTCCACTGTGTCAATTGTTAATTTGTCTACGATTCTATGCAACAGGCAGTTTTCTCAAATAAGTATTGTCACGGCTTTTTCGGCCGGATCAACAGGAACGCCAAGAGAGTCGGGTGGTAGGCCTCTCGGGATAATCCCTTGCGCGAGTCAGGCGGCTCGTCAATAGATCGGTTGGGCGCCAGACGCGAATTCCTCGCGTCCACTAATTATCTGACGATCCCTAACGCGAAATCGCGAAAACCATAGCCTGTCGCACGAGGGGCCAGCCGGCTCGACCTAACGGCAGAGGGGCAGGGTAGAAGCAGGGCAGCGCGGTGGCGTTGTACAAACACAAAAGAATTCCACATGAAAGGCCGTACGTTTAACAAACAATAAATCTCGTTTATTAGAAAGAAAAGGAATAGTCGAAATATAAACGATTAAACAAGGTAAAGGTATCAGTTTGTAACGGTACGCGTTTTCTCGCTCGGAATTAGCTCGTCGTGCCAGGGTGAGAAAACGTGGAGACACTGGTTGGTTTCAAAATAAATAGTTTATTCCTTTCTTCTTACACCAAGATGAATGTGTGTGTATGTGTGGCGTGTATGCTCCGCCGAGCCGCTGTATGAATGTACGATGCGGTCGGGCCGCTGTGTTGGTCGAGTAAACGCGGAGGCACGCTTGCCTTACGGATCGCGAGTAAACGCGGAGGCACGCTTGCCTTACGGATCGCGAGTAACCGCGGAGGCACACTTGCCTTACGGATCGCGAGTAAGCGCGGAGGCACGCTTGCCTTACGGGTCGCGAGTAACCGCGGAAGCACACTTGCCTTACGGATCGCGAGTAAGCGCGGAGGCACGCTTGCCTTACGGGTTGCGAGTAAACGCGGAGGCACGCTTGCCTTACGGATCGCGAGTAAACGCGGAGGCACGCTTGCCTTACGGGTCGCGAGTAAACGCGGAGGCACGCTTGCCTTACGGGTCGCGAGTAAACGCGGAGGCACGCTTGCCTTACGGATCGCGGACAGGTGGTCTGGTCAGGAGCTTAGTCGGGAGCACCCGACTAAGCGGCCCGTACACCGGGAGCGCCCGGCTCGACAACAGGAGCACCCGTTGCCTGTACGGTAGAAAGGGTCGGGAGCGCCCGACCCCGAAGCAGGAGATGACAGGTATAGCCAACCGGGAGCGCCCGGCGGGTAGGCCCGTGCCCTGGGAGCACCCAGGTGAGAACGGGAGCACCCGTTCTCTGTACGGAGGAAATCGTTGGGAGCGCCCAACGTGGTTAGGAGAGCGGTCGTGTCGAGACCAGGATCAGGACAGGACTGGTGTCTGGTGTCGGCTCGAGCCCCCTATTTATACCCCGAGCGCGGACGGTGGGGGCCGCCCCACCGCTCGGGTTGCCCCACCGCTCGAGCACTGGAGTGCACGCTGATCAGGCGTGCACGCTGAACAAGCGCGAGGTGGCCGCCAGGGCCGTAGCGCGAGTGACGAGTACGCGTATCGTCACAAGTTTGATTTATTTAAATAAATAATGTCTCGTGACTCGGAGAAAGAAAGTAATCAGATTATTAAATTTGAAACAGCGTGTAGTTAACGGTTTTAATCGGTCCGGGTGAACAATAATTTCGCGGAAGAGAATCTTGCAAAATAAATGTTGAACAAGTGTGATTACGGTTTGAGTAAGTCGATTAAACAATAGTTTCGCGGAAGAGACTATTACAAATAATCAGAGTTGAGTGTCTGAACGGTCGTCCCGGTACGAAAATATCAGCCAGACAATGATAAAGGAAATAAGCAAACGTCGGTTGGGATCGTTCGAAAACACGGGCTGACCGGGGAAAGTATCGCAGGTGAAAGTTAAACAGAACCGTGAATAGTTTAAATAGAATCGGCAAAGACCACGAGTAAATAATACGCGGTATAAGAAACGTAAATTCGAGCGCTATAACATACGGAGTAATCGACAATATAATATTCGAATCTACAATCCGACAAACAGGCTTGTCGCGAGAACAAACTTAATTCTAATTAACTCGAGAAACCGTCTGATTGCGGCAACAAAACGTGAATCTAAGTAGCCGACATTTAGGCCTATCGCGGAAACAAAACGCAGATCTAATTGATTCGACAGGCAGACTTTTCGCAGAAACAAGACTTAAATCTAACTTATAACTAACATCGCCAACGCAGAGATATGATCGCGAGAAGGGAATCGACGGAGTTTTCACGCTACAAATAACGGGTGACGCCCCGCTGGGCGCACTGGAATTCGCTCGTAAACAACGCAAAAAAAACTTACTTACGGCGACGCGAAGATCCGGTCGACCGGCGCACGAGCGCAGTGCGCTAATGCGATGCGAAATTCACTCGCGACACCCTTATCACAATGGACGCAACACGAAACGATTAATCGAAAAACAACTCGACACTTACGCGGCAATCAAACAATTATAACTCGCAAATCGCTAACGATGACGTCGCGATGGTCTCTACGCAATCCGCGGGCAGGTACAAGCAACGGCAGGAATGGTGTCTCATGGCGCGCGCGCGCGCGCGGCGGCTAGGCATACTGCCGTATACATAAAAACTGCGCGCGCGCGCGCCGCGGGACACCATAACATACCTGCCGGTGCTTGTACCCCGCAGGGCCACTCTCCGGCGACACGCGATAAAGATGCGCCTACGCGACTTCCCGAGAACAGTACAACGACTCTCGTCACTACGCGAAACTCGATATCCGACACAAAAACGCGAGGCTCTACTCCCGTCGGGTGTCGCAATACTCACGGTTACGATCCCCAGGAGGCCGAATTACGCGATAAATTGCGCCCCAAAAACCTCCGGCGCACGGTTATGTCGTCGCGAGGCCCCTCGCGTCCGCCGCCGACCGCCTACACCAACGAATGCTCGCAAAACTCGGTCGCGATCCGAATAATCGCGAGACTCTAATTGCGCCCTTTCTGGCGACTTTGTGTTCCGCCGCGTCCGGCGTACGTCGCGTCCGGCGTACGTCGCGTCCGGCGTACGTCGCGTCCGACGATTTTCACTAACACGAAACCCAACACTAATAACTCGGAAAACACGCGTTCGCGATACGCGATATCCCGAAGGACGGCGGTCGGGGCGAACGAACGCAACACTCGCGGTTTTCCCGTGGCCGTTTACACGCTAATTTGTGCTAGGGCAACCTCACCGGTTCCGCTCACTCCCTGGTGAACAACGATGTCTCGAGTTCCGTCACAGGCGCCGGGGATGATTCGCTTCTCGAAATACGGCACACAAAACTCGGGATCTACGCGAGACGACTTAACGCTGTGGCGGACGACCCAGAAGAGAACGATCGAGGCGGCGAGCTCGATGAGCAATCGAATGCTCGCCCCTTTCAGGGGGTGGCGCGATACCCTCGCGCGACATCGATCAATGAGGGCCGAGCGCGTTGCGGATCATGCGGGCACCGGCGTCGATACTTCGATACTGCGGGGATCCTTGGCACCTTCCCAATTTTCCTCGACCTTCCGACCCTTTTTGCTCGGCGCGCCGGGCGTTCGGGTGGCTTCCACTTGAGGGAGGGCCTCCTCCGCGGGCCTCGGGAGCGCTGGCCAGGCGTCCCGGGCTCGTTTAGGTGTTTCGGAGGCGAATCCAGGGGTCCAAGTTTTTCTTCAGAGACCCCGGGCCCGTCTTGGCTTTGTCGATCCTGCGTGCCACGCGTGTCCGTCGCGCGCTCCCACAATACGGCCATCGTCTTTCTCCATTATTCTGGTTGTCGACTCCTGCGTTCTTCCTGGTTGCGCTGGTTGCGGTGCCTCGGTGAGGTGCCGCGTTTGTATACAAAAAAAAAAAAAAATAAATTAAGAGTGCGTGAACGCTTTATTTCGGAGGCCCCCTGGAGATTTCTCGGTTGCTCTCCTGGGTCGTCCGCGGGCGCGAACCCGCGCCTTGTGACGGCGGCGGGGCGCTGCCACGCGCGGCAAACCGTCACGTCACAGTATATAATTATATACGTAATTATATAATAAAACATGTAAGATATAATATATCCCAGCAAACACAGACGGTTCCTATAATATAACGTAGAAGTAACAACAAAGGTTATGCCTGAGTAATGTATAGATTATATAATACTGTTTTACATTTACAATATAATAAATTATATATCTATTTTATTTCTACGTTATTAACTGGTGACAACATAATAACAGAAATATAACCGTGATGAATAATATGTTTTATTGCAATGTTATGAAACGTTACTTTAATATTATATAATATAATAATATTAATTATTTAATGTTTTATTATAAATGCCAGGTGCTCTCTGTTCGTGAAAAAATCGTGGAAAATAGAAATTTATAAAAGAAAAATTTGTGCAAAATGCATGTGCGTAATTATATGTGTCTAATGTGATATAAAGATAATTAATTGTACATTTTTTAAATTTTATCTATGGTTGCTTAATTTCCGCTTCCGCTAGTGCCATCGTGCCATGATCGCGATATACATTTAGAAGACCGCGCCCGTCCCATGGGGGTGAAACTCGTAGGAGAAGGGGAGAAACATCATGGCGGCAGGGCCAAACAGGATCGGGGGGTAATGCGCGCGCATATCGTGAGCCGAAGCAAGCCGAACGTCGATCGGGCATGGTCGGCGTCAGAGACTCGGAGTGAACTGTGAAAGTGAAAAGTCATTGTGCCTACTGCCTGCCATATTGAATTTCGGTGGTGCCTCGTGGATCGCGATCGCGGAGTATCAGGGGCTCTTCTTCTTAGGGTTGGTTTATAATAGCCGTAACCGTTAACTTAGGCTGGTGCCGTAAAAGTTGGAAGATAGGAAACCCGTACTACCGTTTATAATCCAATTATAAACAGTAGTACGGGTTTCCTATCTTCCAACTTTTACGGCACCAGCCTAAGTTAACGGTTACGGCTATTGCCTATTATAAACCAACCCTTATCCACCGAAAGACTCACACTGCTGATCGACCGTTCCAGTGTTTGGAGTGCCACAAAAATTTCCTCACGTCCACGGCACTACGTTGTCACTTGACGCAACATAATTCTCAATCGCGACCGCTTCCTTGCATTTACTGCGGTCGGCGGTTCATGGATAAGACCAGTCAAGCGAAACACGAGGAGTCGCACATGCCTAACGAACAACGCAAGTACGTGCGATACATGTCAGAAGAGCTTCCACCACATAACCGACTTGAGTATGCACAAGAAGCATCACGATCCCGACAAGAAGTTTGATTGCGAAGTGTGCGGTCGCGAGTTCAACAGGCTGAACAATCTACAGAGACACATGCTGGTACATGAACAAGTACGTATAAATATTTCACTCGGCCAATTTTTTATTTTTCTCAATTCTTAGAATCATATTTTCTCTGCAGTTGTTACACTTTGCTTTCTTTTCTAATTTTGCTTTATCTCTTTTTTTTAATTGCATTCTTTTTGCTACCAATTTTATTATATATATATATATATATATAATAAAATATATATATATATATATATATATATATATTTATATATATATATATATATATATATATATATATATATATATGTATATAAGTGTATATATATATATATATATATATATACTATTAAAAACAGATTACTTATCAAATCTTATTTCAGGTAATATCTTCTGATCGCCTTACATCACACACGAAATTGTTCGATACAAACTGATCGCCATAATTGATGCACTAAAATGGGTATTATATTAGAATATGATTATAATGTCATTTATATTAATATTAATTGCTAATAATAATAAATACTGATCTGATTTATATTTTATAATTGTTTATATTCCAAATTACATCTGAATAAAATTATTATCACCATAATAATTATTATTTGTTAAAAATTTATTTCAATAAATCTGAGATGAAAAACCCTATATCATATATTTATTACATGTCATATGTGATAAATAAATATAATGATACAAACATATTTATAAAAATAATATACATAATTATTACAATCATTCAAGTTATTTCCGAATATACGATATAAATACCTATTATTTAAGGTTAAATATTTATAATAAACATTCAAATGTCACTTTTGTATTGTATTGTATCTGTTTAAAACAAATATATATTTTGTTCTCATTGAATTCCTTTATTCTTTATTTGTAGTTATTGTTTTCAAAGTACTTATTGCTGCGAGCACAGTTTGAAACATCGCGCTGCGATTGCTTCGGTCCCTCAAATGGCAGCGCATCCGGCGTGTTTGCTCATCCCTTAGGGTGCGTCCCCACGGAGAAAGAAATAGCGGAACGGAACAGTAACGGAAAAGCTATGGTGGGGGGTCAGCCAATGAGAGTAATTCCGTCTTATATCCGTTCCGCTATTTCGTGCCTTGTGTCCCCATGGCAAAAATTTTCCGGAACGGAACAGTAACGGAACGAAATTCCACGCAATTCTACGCCATTGTCGCAAACCGGTGAAGAGAGTCGCAATAACCTGTACGCAACGTGTAGTTAGTTATAATCGCTGGCCAGGTAAATAAAACGCACGGGGAAGAATCCCGTTGGACGTTACGATTTTTTAAAGCTATTGTCCACCGAATATAAGACAACGTCGTCTAAAGGTAAGAAGACTAACGCTGTTTAGCATGTTGCTTACAAAAAGATGGTTTCATCAATAAAATTATATCACATTTCTTGCATTTTCAATAACAAATAGTAAATCAATGTGTTTCAAATTACTAGACGCACAGGAGCAAGTACTGGCAAACTTGGCGAACTTTGCTTATGACCCTATAAACTACGGATACATAAGGCAGCTAAAAGTAATCGATATATTTCTCAACGCCTTGTCTGAAAGCAATCCAAAGTTGATACGTTTCGGCATCGCTGGTCTCTGCAATTTATGTTTAGGTAAGCATATGTAGGTCATATAGTTGAAGAGAGTCATGTAACATTTGTTGCATTTTATGTAATACTGTTCTTTCAGATGCGATAAGTAAGTTATACATCCTACGTAATCAAGGTGTTGGCTTAGTATCATCGTTACTTTCTTCCGAATAAGAGGATATCTTGCTCACAGCAATTACTACCTTGATATAAAGTATATCAATTAATTTACACGACATGGTAAAGTATTCATTATATATGTATTTTATCTACCAACAAGATGCACGCGTATGTATAACAACTAATTTATTTATATATTTATATATTTTAATTTTTTAGGAACAATATAAGTGTGGATATTGCAGTTGGATATTAAAAGATGACCAACTTGAACAGCATTCTTGCTTTGCGAACAATGTACATTCATTAGTGATGAATAATGAAAGAAGACTTTTCATAACAGGTAATAAAAATTTCTAAAATTATATTGTTAACTTCTTTAAAAGCAGCAATTAACAATGAACAAACATCTACACCAGGTGCAAATATAAATGATTTGGATGATGTGCAATCAACTTCAGGCTTGTCTTCAACATCCGCAACATCAAAAAGTATAATTTTTGTTTGTTATTTTATTTACATGAATTATATTTAAATAAATATTGAAATACTAATTAATATGTATTGCTTTGTTAACAGAAAGGAAGAAATTCAAAAGTGTAGATAAATTTTACGAAGTTCTTATACAAGCGCTGAAGGAAAACAAGGAACCAACTCCGATCGATGGATTTCTACTACGTTTATCTGAAGGTTTACGCAGACTTTCGTATGAACAAAGGTCAAAATTAGAAATTGAATTTTCAACAAAACTTTACGAAATTGAAGCGGCAAAAGAGATTTAAGCAAATGATATCATACCTTTGGAGAGTTTTATTCTTGCTACTCTTGGTCTTATTCTTGTTACAATATAAAGGCTCATAGGTACTTGTACAGCTATATTTTGAAATTTTGACGTCAAAGGTAAAAAATTAAACAAATATTTTGCAATACACATCAAAATGAACTATATTTACTGCATATTATCTGTTTTTTTTACATAATTTAAATATAATTGTACAAGTATCCAGGAACCTTAATGAATTAGAAAGTAAGTTAATTTTATTTATCTGCGAAATTTTTTGTTTGAAAGATTTTTGTTTTTTGTTTCAAAAATTATTAAAAGTACTATTTTTTATGATTAAGATGTATTGTGATAAAAGTAAAGAAAAGTGAGATAATTATAAGATAATTATAGAATACAATTATTTTAATTTATAAAAAAAGTAGTACATAAGCAGTAAAATTTTGCAGAGAAGTCTCAAGACGTTTTAAAAGTACTAAAAAGTATTAGAAAATATTAGATTATAAGAGTTTCATATAAAGAGATGTTTGTGTGTGTGAAACACAGATTTCTAAAAGTGTTACAAGTATTTAACTAACATCGAGAAAAGTCTGTTTATAAGATTAAAGGATTGTTTATGCATGTTATACATATAAGACTGTTTATGTATATAAAATATGTATGAGTAAATGATAAAGGACCAATGTTTATTTTTCAAATAAAATTGTATTTAATAATCACGTGTATAAGCTTTTGTCCACTGTTGTTTTATAGCTCCAGATGTAGAAAAATATTGCGCAAATTGATCTCTCACAGTACTCCCACGAAATGTATTATTTTCTAAACTTTCAACACTGTGTAATGCTTGACATGAATTTTGATCTTGTACAGGAATATTTGCAGAATATGATCTGTTTTCTATAGGAAGATTTAGATCTTTCATCATCAAGAAATTGTGCAAACAGATAGTTGCTTGAACAATCAAAATTGCATTATCAACACTTGTTGTAAGAGGCCTTCGAAAAATTCTCCATCTGCCAGTCCAAATACCGAAAGTGCATTCAACAACTTTTGCTTTTCTATAACAATCTCGTAGGTAATTCCACCTCTTTTCCGCTTCACTTGGTGTATGTAAGCCTACAACATAAAATGTGTAACCATAATAATGTGCTATAAAAGTGCTTATAGATAAAATGCAAAGATACACAAAATAATTTTACCCTTTAAATGTACACTGACTTCGTTCCACAAGCGATCTTTTTGTTTTCTTCCTCTTTGTTTTACCGGCAAACTACTGTCGTACAACGCGGGTCTGTTTTTTACAGCTGAGATGAGTTCCTCATCCAGCCTATCTTTATCTTGCACATTGTCTTCGTTAGTTTCGTTCAAGTTCTCATCCAGCCTATCTTTATCTTGCACATTGTCTTCGTTAGTTTCGTTGAAGTTCTCATCCAGCCAATATTCATCTTGCACATTCTCTTCGTTGCTTCCGTTAGCCTCGTTTTCTGCAATAACAATTTATTAGTACAGTAATTGAAACAATTTATTAACAATATAATTTTACAAATTTTTATTACCTGTTATGAAAAGTCTTCTTTCAATATCCATCACTAATGAATATACATTGTTCGCAAAGCAAGAATGCTGTTCAAGTTGGTCATCTTTTAATATTCAACTGCAATATCCACACTTATATTGTTCCTAAAAAATTAAAATATATAAATATATAAATAAATTAGTTGTTATACATACGCGTGCATCTTGTTGGTAGATAAAATACATATATAATGAATACTTTACCATGTCGTGTAAATTAATTGATATATTTTATATCAAGGTAGTAATTGCTGTGAGCAAGATATCCTCTTCTTCGGAAGAAAGTAACGATGATACTAAGCCAACACCTTGATTACGTAGGATGTATAACTTATTTATCGCATCTGAAAGAACAGTATTACATAAAATGCAACAAATGTTACATGACTCTCTTCAACTATATGACCTACATATGCTTACCTAAACATAAATTGCAGAGACCAGCGATGCCGAAACGTATCAACTTTGGATTGCTTTCAGACAAGGCGTTGAGAAATATATCGATTACTTTTAGCTGCCTTATGTATCCGTAGTTTATAGGGTCATAAGCAAAGTTCGCCAAGTTTGCCAGTACTTGCTCCTGTGCGTCTAGTAATTTGAAACACATTGATTTACTATTTGTTATTAAAAATGCAAGAAATGTGATATAATTTTATTGATGAAACCATCTTTTTGTAAGCGACATGCTAAACAGCGTCAGTCTTCTTACCTTTAGACGACGTTGTCTTATATTCGGTGGACAATAGCTTTAAAAAATCGTAACGTCCAACGGGATTCTTCCCCGTGCGTTTTATTTACCTGGCCAGCGATTATAACTAACTACACGTTGCGTACAGGTTATTGCGACTCTCTTCACCGGTTTGCGACAATGGCGTAGAATTGCGTGGAATTTCGTTCCGTTACTGTTCCGTTCCGGAAAATTTTTGCCATGGGGACACAAGGCACGAAATAGCGGAACGGATATAAGACGGAATTACTCTCATTGGCTGACCCCCCACCATAGCTTTTCCGTTACTGTTCCGTTCCGCTATTTCTTTCTCCGTGGGGACGCACCCTTACTAGAGGGTCCCTAATCTACACCGCTCTGCACCGAGCTCGGAACTCATTTCTGCTCCCCATTGTACAAAGTACAAACACTAATACGTGAGCACACGGATGCAAATATTGAGAGATAATGTCAGCAAAAACCAGCTATCATATTATTTTTTTTTTTTGTATATGTATATGCATATGTAAAGAAAGAACAAAAATAAAGATTATTTTGAAAAATAAGAATCTATGTGTGTTTGTGTGTGTATGTATAATTAAAAATTAATAAAAAAATTAAAAAATCAATTTATTTTATATATATATATATTGTTTCTAACGATTTTATGTTTTTTTATGATATAAAATATATATATATATAATAAAATGATTTGTGCATGCATATATATATATACAATATATGCATGCACAAATGTGAAAGTCAATCCTTTTCATCGTGTTCGCAATCAAATTATAATTGCAGATGTTGTCTCTCGTGATAATATTCCTACACGTTATCATTTATGATGCACTATAATCGCAAGTTAACTATATCCATCCCATAGGTATACATACACTAAAAATGAAAAGTAAGCATAATTTTTATTTTTTATTTTATTTTATTTTAATTTACACCTCAAAATACACCTCAAATTACTACTTACAAAAGACTACTTACTTTTTTTGTACTACTTATTTTCTTATTGACTACTACTTATTTTCAGTGAAATTATAAAAATTAGAAAATTTTGTCAGCATTTCTAACTCGCAAAAATCTTCCAATTGGAAGATTTTTCCACCTCGACCTCTTTGCCCCTTTCTTCCCCCCCAACCCCTATTTCGAAATTGTGGAGGCGGCGGTGGAAATTGTGGCGGCGGCGGTGGATAATATTGTTGTGGCGGCGGCGGCGGCGGACATTGTGGCGGCGGCGGTGGCGGACATTGTGGTGGCGGCGGCGGCGGACATTGTGGTTGCAGCGGCGGTGGTAGCGGAGGCACTTGCACCTGTTGCTGTTGCTGTTGCCGCCGCTCACGACGACGTTGGCGATAACGCACGGGGGTGAAACTCGTAGGAGAAGGGGAGAAACATCATGGCGGCAGCTCCAGACGAGATCGGGGGTAATGCGCGCGCATATCGTGAGCCGAAGCAAGCCGAACGTCGATCGGGCATGGTCGGCGTCGGAGACTCGGACGAAAAGTGAAAGTGAAAAGTCATTGTGGCCATATTGAATTTCGGTGGTGCCTCGTGGATCGCGATCGCGGAGTATCAGGGGCTCTTCTTCTTCTTATCGAAACACGAGGAGTCAGGTATACGCCTAACGAACAACGCAAGTATACGTGCGATCCATGTCAGAAGACCTTCCACCACATAACCGACTTGAGTGTGCACAAGAAGCATCACGATCCCGACAAGAAGTTTGATTGCGAAGTGTGCGATCGCGAGTTCAACAGGCTGAACAATCTACAGAGACACATGCTGGTACATCAACATCAAGTACGTATAAGTATTTCACTCGGACTATCTTTTATTTTTCTCAATTCTTAGAATCATATTTTCTCTTTAGTTGTTACACTTTGCTTTCTTTTTTGATTTTGCCTTATCTCTTTTTTATAATTGCATTCTTTTTGCTGCCAATTTTATTTGGGAATATATATATATATACATATATAT
>JASTWR010001380.1:0-46152 GCA_030770355.1 Harpagoxenus sublaevis
GCATCGCGCGGCGTCAGGACGCACGGCCCGCGGTCGGCCGCGGCGGTCGCGTTTTGCTTTCGCGCGCGTCGCGGTGCAATATCTTTACGCATTGTAAATAATAAATAATTTTTCTTGCACTAAAATCACTTTTTACTCTTGTCAGAAGTACCTCCCTTGCAAAAAATTTTGATAACGGATAAAACTTTCGCCAAGACATAACTATTATTAAGATATAAAAATGTAAACAAATACAAAAAATTATACTGTGTATTTACAATACAAAATTTTACAATAAAAATTTTACAATACAAAAATTATTTTTTAATCCGTTTCGTTAAAATCTTGCGTTAACTTAATTTAAATTATAACACAAAGCACTTATTGAATCTTTTTACGAGGTTTGCCCATAGTTTACTCAGAAGTAATAAATTTTTAAGGAAAATTTACTGTAACATTAGAGTATTAAAATATCTGTACTTAAAGGAAATACCTTAAAAATATTATTAAAGATAAAGTATTCAAAAATAAAAAAAATTTCTTTTTTTTATAAAAAAAAGATTTATCCTAAGTTATAAATAACGCTATCCAGATGTACAATCTTTTTGAAACTTAAGGCAAATAAGAGCAAACCGCCGAGCGAACATATTAATTTTTATAGCGAATAATAAATAATAACACGTTTAATAACTTAAAAACAAAATACAATACAAACGCTTTGGCCTTAGTTTAGATCCTCTTTATTGTAATATTTCACAATAATCTTAAATCAAATCGTTAACAACGCATAAATAAATATGAAATGTTATCATATTCGTAATACGTAGGTCAGCGGTAAAGATGTTAGAAAAGATTAAAATAAAGTAATGCGGTCATTTAAATAAAATAAAATGTTAGCTGCAATTCGTATAAGTTTTTTTATGTTAAATTTATCTTACCAGAAAGTGTAATATCAGTGTCATGATGATCTACCGTCTAGTTTTCAGTAACGAAACAATGCTTATGAGTTTAATATTCGGTGTACGGACTGAAGGCCTAGACTTAAGCGAAAGCCTGAAATGAGTACAGAGAAATATCATGAAAAGCATCATATAACAAAGTAACACTCGTAAATAAATAAAAATAAGTTAATAAATAAACAGACTACAGATGTCAATTGTGTGGAAGTTTTTCGACAATAGGAGAATAATCATTAGAAAGATTTTTTATTTTACTCGCTTATTTAATTTATTAATTTTTTATTTACTAATGTTATTTTGTTATATGATACTTCATGACATTGTATGTACTCATTTACACCTTGCGCATCAGCTTAAGCCTTCAATCCGTGCACTGATCTTAACTCATAAGCATTGTTTAATTCACTGAAACCAGACACGGTAGATTATCACGAGATTGATATTACACTGTCTGATAAGTGAATTTTAACATCTTTATGAAAAAATTATACGATTGCAGCTAACTTTTCAATTTAAACAAACAAGTAAAGGGCACTGAGAGTCGACGCGGTTCTTGATGCGTTGAAATATCAGATTACTGATTTATTAATTTCATTGTACATTCAATCCGAATTCGTACGTTTCGGCTCAGGATTGAGCCACTTCAGCGATATAAATTAAATATTGATCAAGTTCTCCATTATACTCTAGTGAGTTTCATGATTGGAAGATCCAGAAACGATGTTAGTTTGTAAATGACTACGAGATCAAAATCTGTAAATCCCACTGAATTAAATAAATATGATTAACTTACCAGATAGTCAAGAGAACGAGAACCTTACACAGAAAGCCATTATCAAAGAATCAAATACAACGTTATATTCGGACTTTGTTCTTGATGTTTGTTCTTCTGGCCTTGATCCATGATTTCATGGGTTTTACCGTGTAATATCCAAAGGGTGGAAAGAAATAAATTGAAAAATTGTAACTGTTGACGGATTACCTTTTCGCCAGCGCTAACTTCTTCAATAATAAAAGGTCAAGGACTCTCGAAAATTTAACAAACAAGTAAAGGGCACTGAGAGTCGACGCGGTTTTTGATGCGTTGAAATATCAGATTACTGATTTATTAATTCATTGTACATTCAATCCGAATTCGTACGTTTCGGCTCAGGATTGAGCCATCTTCAGCGATATAAATTAATATTTGATCAAGTTCTCCATTATACTCTAGTGAGTTTCATGATTGGAAGATCCAGAAACGATGTTAGTTTGGAATTTACAGATTTTGATCTCGTAGTCATTTACATCGTTTACATCATTTACATCATTTGACTGCGTCAACAGTTACAATTTTTCAAATTTATTTCTTCCACCTTTGGATATTACACGGTAAAACTCATGAAATCATGGATCAGGCCAGAAGAACAAACATCAAAAACAAAGTCCGAATAAAACGTTGTACTTGATTCTTTGATAATGGCTTTCTGTGTAATGTTTTCGTTCTCTTGACTATCTGGTGAGTTAATCATATTTATTTAATTCAGTTGGGATTTACAGATTTTGATCTTGTAGTCATTTACAAACTAACATCATTTCTGGATCTTCCAATCATGAAACTTACTAGAGTATAATGAGAACTTGATCAAATATTATTTATATCGCTGAAGATGGCTCAATCCTGAGCCGAAACGTACGAATTCGGATTGAATGTACAATGAATTAATAAATCAGTAATCTGATATTTCAACGCATCAAGAACCGCGTTGACTCTCAGTGCCCTTTACTTGTTTGTTGAAATTTTCGAGAGTCCTTGACCTTTTATTTATTTTCAATTTCACTTTATTTAAACGCAGCAGTTATCACGTAATTTACCTTATGTTCAAACCTTTTCAATAACTTTACCGCTGACCAATGTTTTTATGAATACGATAACATTTCACTTTTATTTATGCTCTAAACTAAGATAGAAACGTTTGTATTGAATTTTGTTTTAAGTTATTAAACGTGTTATTTTTATTATTCGCTATAAAAATTAATTTGATCGCTCGGCGGTTTGCTCTTATTTGCCTTAAGTTTCAAAAAGATTGTACATCTGGATAGCGTTATTTATAACTTAGGATAAGACTTTTTTTTATAAAAAAGAATTTGTTTTATTTTGAATACTTTATCTTTTAATAAATTTAATGTATTTCTTTTAAGACAGATTATTTAAAATCTAATTGTTACAGTAAATTTCCCTTAAAAAATTTATTACTTCTGAGTAACTAGGGGCAAACCTCGTAGAAAGATTCAATAAGTGCTTGTGTTTATAATTTAAATTAAGTTAACGCAAAGATATTTAACGAATGGATTAGAAAATAATGATTTTATGTAAAATTTTTATATTGCAAAATTTTGTATTAAAAATTTTTGTATTGTAAAATACATGTATAATTTTTTGTATTTGTTTAAATTTTTATATCTTAATAATAGTTATGGTCGGCGAAAGTTTTATCCGTTATCAAATTTTCTGCAAGGAGGTACTTCTGACAAGAGTAAAAATGATTTTTAGCGGAAAAATTATTTCTTTTATTACATTTAGAATATTGCAACAATTAGCGCAAAGCAAAACGCGACCGCCGCGGCCGACTCGGGTGCCGTCGTGCCGCCGTGCCGCCGCGCGATGCGCGGCGGAGCGCTCACGCACACTATTAGGCCGCGGCTCACCGACGTTCGCCCGGCTAAAGAACGACGCTGGTTGGACTAACTTTACTCAATGATTACGGCTTTGTCAAGCATTATAGAAAAAAGTGGTTCAGGACTTTTCGACTCAGTTTTTGACAAGGAATACCGCTATGTAGTTAGTGGCGGTCTTTTAGTAACACCCTGTATATAAACGGACATTATAGTATACATAGCAGTGTAACATAAATATACAATTTCGATTGATAAGAGGTAGTGATCCACAGTGGCTCAGTGGGTAAAACGCGCGCTTGTCACCCAAGGGTACTTAGGTTCAAATCCGTGCACCGCAAGGATATGTGCCGGCAACGACTGCACCGCAAGGATATGTTCCCGCACCGCCTGCATCGCAAGGATATGTGTCGCTATTTGTACGTGACAGTCACGGCGTTAGCAACGGAATCGCAAACTGGTACCTGAAAAAAGGGTGATAGCGCGACGGCGCCGCTACCCGTGTATGAAAGGATGGTGACAGCGACCAATAAAACTAGCCACTGAGCCTGGTGGATCTTTATTTTTTTTTTTTATATAATTATGAATATACATTTTACAAGCGTCAGTGAAGATTTTTTTTTTTTTAATGTTTACCTCTATTTTTATTTACGATGTATATTATATATATATGTATATGTATCATTATATATATACCATGATCCATTCACATTAATTGTACAACACATTGGTTGTAAATTAAATGTTTCGGTAACTATAATTTTTAAAACGATATTATCTGCAAAATATGCAATCCTATCGAGAAATTACTCCGCTAAAATTTGTTCACTTTGAAATGAGCTACATGAGATGCATGTACAAAGAAATTGAAACTTTATTACAATGACATACATGTATATATATTTATTACAATGTGGATAGTTTTAATTTGAGTGAATTACACGATAAAAAAAAAATTATTTTTCGTACATCCATTTCTTACAATTATAAAAAACATTTATTACAGTTTTATTGCCGAACTTTGTGGCACCTCGTAGCATGGCAAACTTTTGCTTCCGAGATAAATAGTACTTCACAAAAGTTTTTATAATAACCAGATTTTTGCATTACTCGTAGTACAACAATCACAATGCATCGGTTACTAGTAACTAATTACTGTTTAGAAATTAAGAAATACATATTTATGTGTGTGTGTATGTTATTTGAAGGAAATTATATCTTTGTATGCACATGTATCGCATGTATCTCATTTTTATGTTAACAAATTGTTGCTCAGTGATTTGTCGAGAGAATTAAACATTTCCCTCGTATTACCGTTGTAAAAAGTACAGTTACCAAAAAATTCTATTTCCAACAAAAATTACATTGTCTGAAACAGAGCTGGGATTTAGTTGCACATTTCGGGCCGATTCCCGAGGCGACGCCTCCTATTCCCCCACTGCTGCTCGAGGCTCGGCGGCCGAGCCGCCGACAGCGCGCTTGACATTGTTTCTCAGGAGCGTCACGCGTGCTATACGTAGGATTGAACTACGATACATTCCCCCCGAACAATATTAAGTAGCTAGTTAGAACAGTCTTTTTTCAATAATTAATAATTGGAAATCTTTATATCATTATTATTATTATTATTCTATATATATATTGTTGCTATTGAATTACATATTTAAATAAAACCTGTAATAATTATATAATATTTTATTTGGAACTCTTAGTTTGTGCGCTATACTTATAACAAAATTACATATTAGGCCATTTATTTTCGCAATATATATTGAATACAATTGATTAAGAAATCGGTAAGCGTGCTGTGTGTAGAAATATGTACTATATATAATTATTATACAAATTATAATTAGGACAACAGTTTCCACGCAATCCATGAGGTACTGTTGCTGACGCGTTTTTTTTTAAGTGATTTCTCTAGTAGGCCTACTTCACTGAAGAGAAAAATAATGTTAAAAAATTTATTAATAAATGAACGAGGTAAAATCAAAGAAACAATAAATAATTGTAAATATTAAGTCGATTTTTTAGGCCATTTACATAATTCTACAAGAGATGGGGGATATCTCTAATATAGGAATATTAGAAAAAATATTTCGCATTTTAATGAAGCTAATGTGAAATATTTTTTCTAATATTCCTATATTAGAGATATCCCATCTCTTGTAGAATTATGTAAATGGCCTAGAAAATCGACTTAATATTTACAATTATTTATTGTTCCTTTGATTTCACCTCGTTCGTTTATTAATAAATTTCTTTACATTATTTTTCTCTTCAGTGGAGTAGGCCTACTAGAGAAATCACTTATTAAAAAAACGCGTCAGCAATAGTACCTCATGGGTTGCGTGGAAACTATTGACCTAATTATAATTTGTATAATAATTATATGTATATAGTACATATTTCTACACACACCACGCTTACCGATTTCTCAATTGTATTCTATATATATTGCGAAAATGAATGGCCTAATATGTAATTTTGTTATAAGTATAGCGCACAAACTAAGAGTTTCAAATAAAATATTATATAATTATTACAGGTTTTATTTAAATATGTAATTCAATAGCAACAATATATATATATAATATTAATAATAATAATGATATAAAGATTTTCAATTATTAATTATTGAAAAAAGACTGATCTAACTAGCTACTTAATATTGTTCGGGGGGAATGTATCGTAGTTCAATCCTACGTATAGCACGCGTGACGCTCCTGAGAAACAATGTCAAGCGCGCTGTCGGCGGCTCGGCCGCCGAGCCTCGAGCGGCAGTGGGGGAATAGGAGGCGTCGCCTCGGGAATCGGCCCAAAATGTGCAACTAAATCCCAGCTCTGGTCTGAAATATTGGAGTAGGTCAGGGTCAAAAGATGACAATTTCAGCGAGAATGCCCCATATATTGCAAAGAATTTTGCAATCTGTAAAGCCAATAATAAGATCTTCGCGATACATGCCGGTATTCGGCACGAGGGCCATATCCTGTTATTGTGTTAGCTTAGCATGTTGCATGTTACCGCATACTTCCAATTCCGATACGTGGCAACACTGCAGGCTGCGACGCGCCGCGCCGCGCCGAGCGAGCGAGCGAGCGAGCGAGCGAGACAAAATATCATTCCCTCCTTCTCGCCGTCACTCAGCTGATATCGATCGAGATGCTTTCTCGGTGCGGATCTGAAGGAGTAAGTATATACGCATTGAGAAGCATGGATAATGCTACTGTAACAATTTTGGGAGCAGCCCCTGAGTATATACGTCAAATATTACGTAACACTGGTTACCCATTCAAACGTAAAGAAAAACTAAATTTAGCGTGATTCTGCGTAGTATATATGCTCGTGCGGTAACTTTCATCGAAGTTGCGTGTAGCAGTGCGGTAGAGCGTCTGACTGCTAATATGCTAGCCCGGGTTCGATCCTTGTTATCTCCACTTGTTTTTTGAAAAAAAAAAATTTTTTTTTCTATAAAGTAAGGATTATTCCATTATGTTTTGAACGAAGGGGCATGTACGAAATAATTGTAATCACAAATAGTCGACGGATTGGTTTGAATCTTTTATTCTCTTCTGATTCGTATTGTGTTCAAAACGTTACATATGCGTTCCTTTATTATATCTGGTGTTCTATTGTTATACAAAAGAATTAGTAAGTGTCGACTACTTATAAAGGAAATTATTTTGAACATGCCTTTCCGTTCTGAAAAAAATGGAATAATTATTACCTTATAGTGAAAAAAAATCCTAAAATAAATTTCAAGAAAAAAAATGGAAGTAACAAGAATCGAACCCGGGCCAGCGTATTAGCAGTCAGACGTCCTACCGCACTGCTACACGCAACTTCGATATTGAGCGTTACCTCACGGGCATCAAGAGACACGGTAGTGTCTCGCGCCAAGTACGCGCGGAGCGAGACAGCCGTGGCTCTATATACGCGACGCGACGAGTTATATATATGTTGAGAGTACTCGAGATTTTGAGATCTCGATAACTAGTGAACGGATCAAGTTCTAACTAGGCTCAATGGAAAGCTTGGACCAAATTTATATAATGAAAGTATTTTTATTTTGGAATAAAGGTGGTGGTCGGAGAGGACAGGTGGTTTGGAAGGGAGGACTAAGAGAAATGGAGTAAAAGAAAAGGAGGAAGAAGCAAACTAGTGAAGAATGGAGGAGATGTTAAAGGAACAGCTGCGGAACGTGAGAGAATGGAGGAGACAGGAAAAGTGAAACGTGATGAAAGATACGGAAGAAGCAACATGAGGAGAATTTGGAGGTTAGGACAAAACAGGTGGTGATGAGGGGACGGAGAAGAGAGAGAAGGAATTTGACGCAGCGGTGAAGAGGCTCTGCGCAGGCGTAAGTAACTTACGGTGAAGGGGAACACACACGAGCTTAGATAACTGGTGGAAATGGATCCTGAAGCACGAAGAAGAGATCGCGGACGCATGTGCGGGCACTTGACTCGAGAAAAGGACGGCAAAGCTGAAACCGGTGATACCGACGGTGGCACGTCACCCGCGAGGCGTGATGAATAGAGAGGGCGCGAATGAGGCACAGCGGGGCGGCGCTGCCGCGGTGATAACCGGAGATGAGGTGGCAGCATGTGCCCGATTGAATGGGGATGAAAAGAAGGTTAAGCGAGTTACATGTGAGGAGGTCAGAGTGAGCAGTAAAAGGGTAATAAGCAGAGAAGAGACGAGTAAGAAAAGTGCGAGCGGAGAGGAGAGATCAGAGAAGGAGTGAGGAAGATTCGCAAGGAGGACAGAAGACGAGTGAGGAAAAAAAATAGAAGGATCGGAGGCAAGAGAAGAGAAGAAAAAAAGACGTGAGCGTGAGTGATTGAGAACAGCGGCGGGAGTGCGCGAAAGACGGGAAACAGCGAGAAGGAAAGACAATAGGACAGGATGGAAGAGGTGAAAAGGGGGATGAGAGGGATGGAGCGTGAATTGATCGAAACGAAGCAAGAGATGAAAGAGATGAGATCAAGGACGGCAAGGATGGAAGAAAGGTTAGAGCGGATAGAGAGATTGATGAAGGAGATGAAGGAGGACGGGAAAGAAACGAGGGAAAGCGTGCGAAGGCTCTGGAAAAGGGAGGTAAGGTGGAGAAAGTAGAGAAAATGGAGGAGAGTCGAGGGGAAGGGAAGAGCGACAGGACCGAGAAAAGTGAGGTTGCGAAGAGCCCGACGGATGACGGAAAAGGAAGGGAGGCGGAGGTGAAAAGGTGGATAGAGGAGGGGAGCGAGAGAAGAATAAGAGGAAGATGGGAGTGGAAAAGCAGCACGGGGTGCAAAGGAAACAGCCAAGAGGATAATGTAAGCACGAAGAGTAGAGAGAAAGGGAAAGAGCATGGAGAGTGAAAGCAGCGGAGGGAGAAACTGGTGGGAGGAGGTGGCGAGAGAGGACGAGGAAAGGAGAGTAGACAGGAGGAAGTTGATGACACCAGGAGAGAGGATTACGGTAGGAAAAGGAGGCAAGAAGGTAGAAAAGGAGGAGAGGTACAGCGAGAAAGACTGTAAAGGGAGATTAGAAGCGAGGGAAGGAGAGAGAAAGCGGAGCGCAAGCAGCGAGGAGGGAAGTGAGGACGATAGGAAAGAGGATCAGAGCAGGAATGGAGGTGAGAAGGAGAGAAAAAATGCCCGGGAGCTAGTAAGGAGAAGAGCGGAGAAAATGAGAATTGAGAGAGAAAAAGCAGAAAGAGAGAGGGCGCATAGAGAAGAAAGAGAAGAAAAAGAGAGAGCCGCGAAAAGGAAGAGGACGCTGGTGTGGAGTGGAGTGGAAGGAGAAGGACCGGAGGAAAGAAAGGAGTTCATGGAAGCGGTGGCAGAAATGGCTCTGGATAGGAGAGCGAAGGTGAAAGGCGTAACAGAGATAGGAAGCGGAGAAGGAAAAGTGATTTTGATGGTGGAAATGGAGGAGGAGGACAAGGAGGAGTTATTCAACATGCGCTGGGAGCCGAAGAAGAAATGGGGGGTAATTGTTGATGAAAAGTTAACAGGTGAAGAAAGATACATAAGATGGAAGATAGAGGAAAGGGCAAGGAAGGAAAGAAGAGAAGGAAATGCGGTGGTGGCCACGAGCAAACGTTTGTGGGTCAACGGCAGAGAGGTAGTGTGGGACGAGCGAAGGAAGGGATGGAGGAATGTGTAAGGAGGTTGGAAGAGAGGGGAAGGGGGAAGGGAGGGAAGGGAGGAGAGAAGCTTTCGGATGACGAAAGGAGGAGAAGAGAAGGCTGGGGGAGTCAGAGTACCTTTTGTATTTTTGTTGTATTGTTGTATTTTTGTGTATTTTTTCTCTGATACAGGTATGCAAGATAAGGATAGTGCGAGAGGAAGTGAGGAAGTAGCAGAGGAAGAAACTGAGGGAGGATAACAGGGAGGAGGATGAGAAACCGAAAGGAGGAGAAATGAGGGGAGGGAGGAGGATGAAGGGTACTGGGACTTAAGAGGGTGGGAGGGAAAGAGATTGTAAGGTCGCCCAATGGCCAGGTTTTTTGAGAGGGGATGCTTAGTTTTGTAAAGGGTTGGGTACGTCCCTACAAAACGCCAATTATGTATCTGTCCTTTACACTCTGACTTCTCCATCTCTTTCTATACAGATTATAGAAAGAGATGGAGAAGTCAGAGTGTAAAGGTTTGGGAAACGTTCCTAAAAAACGCCCTTTTAGACCCGAGAGGGTAATAAAGTATACGTTTGAATTGAAGTATTTTTATTTTTCCCCTACGTGGCCTACGAAAAAATATATTGCGATGGTAAAGTCCAAACCTAAACTGCACCGCACTTTACGGCTGAAGTACGCAATCACCTGACAGATACTTTCGGCGACAGATGGATTGGGCGGGGTGAACCTGTTACGTGGCCTGCAAAATCACCAGATTTAACGCCTCTCGATTTCTTCTTCTGGGGTGCAATGAAAAGTATGATTTATTCTGAACAAGTCGAATCTGAGGAGGATCTGGTCGTTCGCATCGTTGAGGCATCTGAAACCATCCGACACATGCCTGAAATATTCCAAAGAACGCGACAGTCATTGCTCCGTTGCTATGACTTTTGCCGTAACATTGGCGGTCGTAACTTTGAACATTTACTGTAAACATGTCAAATTAACAGAATAAAATAATTGCATCGCAGACGTTATGACGATTTAGTTTAAACGCCCATAACGCCGTAACGAAGCGTCGCCGACCCATGGTTCCTATACTTAAAATGCTTGTATTGATTCCTTCTTTCATTACACAAATTTAATGCACTTAATTTCAAAACACCCTGTATATATACAAATTTCATACCCAAGTCAATCGAATCATTTTGTTGTTTCTTTAATGAAGGTGGTATAATTATGGGCTTATTTAGAAAGTCAATTATTTTTTAATTTTTTTCGAATTCTTAGAAAAATCATTTTTAGTTGAAATTCTTTGACGTTTAGATGAAAGACTAAAGAGAGGCAATTAATGTCGTAAAAATTGTTAGCTTTTATGGTCAACTGTTTTTTTCCCTATAGTAGAGATAAGTTTCTGTTTGTAATGCGGGAAATTTTGCTTGTAACGGGAAAGTACAAAACGTATTTTTAATGCTCAGAAAGCTCGACTGTTTAATCTAGGAGACTTGGCGTTTTTTTTCATATAATGCTGCCATAGTTTTTGGTGTAGTATAAAAATATTTTTCTGTTAGGAGTTATCTCCGGGGATCCAGAGGTCAGGATGTCGATGTCTAAGGAACGGATGGGTGATAGAAAATCGAGACTTCGGCGCTTGACTTCTTTATTGCGCGAAGGATTGACGGATAAAAATATTTTTATCTGTTATTATGCGTTTTTTCCTTCTCCGCGCGATTCGATTGTCTCGAGTCTCAACTATTGAGTAGGGACTTTCTAATAAGAGTCTGACTACCTTATCCCGCATTTTGATTGGTCTGCCATTCATGATTGCTTCGGTATGTGCACGAATGAGACGGTGCTTCGCAACCGAGTGAGACAGCGAGCTCTCTCTCGTGTGATTTTGCTCATAAATGACGACCATCCAACAGTTCTGGCCAGACTCTTATTAAGCCTTGTGTCCACGATCCGAGAACTTGGTCCGAGATCTCGGACGGAAAAAGAATCAACCAATCGCATTTAAACAATTCGACCAATTGACCAATGCGATTTGTTAATTCTTTCTTTGTCCGAGATTTCGGACAAATTTCTTGGATCGTGCAAAGGCTTTAGAGGGTCTCTGCCATTGAGTTGACGCTACAATAGTAGCGAGTTTGGTCGACGCGCGCGTTACCTTGCAACTTTTATCTTCACTATTTGTGAGCAACCATTTCATATTGTACATTTAACACTTATTATTTTTTTTTGTCACTTATTATGACCACAATAATTAAGTTACTTCCAGTGGAACTCAATTGTTTTCGTGAGAAATCAAAAAGAAATGGTCGACATCTTGTAATGGGTTATCACATCAGTGATGTAAAGAAAGAAAGACGTGATAATTATTGCTATATTAAAGGGACAGTCTTGCAAGAAACCCCAGGATCTCATAGTACCCGTAAACATGAAAATCTGTATTATTTTGTCACAGAGGTACCTAAATATTATTTTCTTGAATTTTTTAATCCATTTTCTTAACCCGCACAATTCTCTTTCCATTCACTTTTTATTCATAATTAATTCCTATTTTACTTTTCTTTTGAATAGCTGAATGAAGATCGATCGAGCAGTGGTAAACACAGATTGCACTTGAAAAGCTGGAAATGGTTTTTGCAAACATGCAGCAGCAATCTGTTTTTTTTTTTTTTATCAAGAGACACGGTAGCGTCTTGCGCCAAGTACGCGCGGAGCGAGACAGCCGTGGCTCTATATACGCGACGCGACGAGTTGCGAGTACCCGAGATTTTTAGATCTCGATAACCAGTGAACGGATCAAGTTCTAACTAGGCTTATCGTAAAGCTTGGACCAAATTTATATAAGAAAAGTGTTTTTATTTTTCCGTTACGTGCCTTACGAGCGGAGATATTACGATGCAAAGGATAAAGTGTGAAATTTTATATTAAGATACGTCATCGTCATCATCCTCGCGGCGCGCCGTGGTGGTGGGGGTAGCGTTACTTTCATACTCTCGCCACGGTGCGCCGCGGCACCACTGTTTCGTGTCACTTTTATTTTCCTTAGTTCAATCGATCGATCACATGTGAGGTGATTATTATTAGACGTCCGCGTCGTCGAGAAATATTCCGTCCGTGTCGAGGTTATGATGCTTATCTGTAACGTCGGAAAATTGAGATACATATATTGTTTACGACAACTTCTTTGCTTACGATCACGATCGCAGCGTTACGATGGATCGTAAGCTCATTACAACGATCGTAACGTTCATCGTGACAGTTATCGTATGAATTATTAAAGTGCGTCTACATCTATCGTAACGCTGCGATCGTGGTCGTAAGCAAAGAAGCTTTCGTAAACAATATCGTGGGTTAGATGTTACGAGACGGGCTTGGCGTCCGACGAGCCAAAATTCGGGACTATTCGGAAGTGTGTGTGTGGTGAAAAACGTTTGAGTCCGGCTCACGAATCAAACGTACGCATGTTATGGGCCGCTTTAGACGTCAGCGTCGCGTCGTCGAGATTAGATCAACGAGATCAACGTTTATAGAATCGAGACTATTCGGGAGTGTGTGTGCGTGCGTGCGTGCGTGCGTGCGTGCGTGCGTGCGTGCGTGCGTGCGTGCGTGCGTGCGTGCGTGCGTGCGTGCGTGCGTGCGTGCGTGCGTGCGTGCGTGCGTGCGTGCGTGCGTGCGTGCGTGCGTGCGTGCGTGCGTGCGTGCGTGCGTGCGTGCGTGCGTGCGTGCGTGCGTGCGTGCGTGCGTGCGTGCGTGCGTGCGTGCGTGCGTGCGTGCGTGCGTGCGTGCGTGCGTGCGTGCGTGCGTGCGTGCGTGCGTGCGTGCGTGCGTGCGTGCGTGCGTGCGTGCGTGCGTGCGTGCGTGCGTGCGTGCGTGCGTGCGTGCGTGCGTGCGTGCGTGCGTGTGTGTGTGTGTGTGTGTGTGTGTGGTGAAAAACGGTCGAGTCCGGTTCGCGAATCAAGCTCGCCGAGTCGGACTCGCGAATCAAACTCGTACATGTTATGGGCCGTTTTAGACGTCCGCGTTGTCGAGATGTATGTAAACATAACCATAAAGCGGCCCATACACGTCGGGAGTTCGGCTCGGCTCGGTTTCTGCTCGTTCGTGGGTGAGATGTTACGAGACGGGCTCGGCGTCCGACGAGCCAAATTTCGGGACTATTCGGGAGTGTGTGTGGTGAAAAACGTATAAGTCCGGTTCGCGAATCAAACTCGTACATGTTATGGGCCGCTTTAGACGTCCGCGTCGTCGAGAAATATTCCGTCCGCGTCGTCGCGTCCGAACACTCCGAACGAAGTGCAGTGCTGGAGTGACAGAGTTCGCGCCTTGCGGATGGCTGGTTCCTGGGACCCTGTGCGAGGGTCGCGAGGTTATATCTATCGTACGTATTGCTTTTTCTCGCGGTCACGCTCGCGTTCGCCGCTCGCGTTCTTTTTCTCTCTCTCTTTTTCTCTAATAATGACTATCAAATATATCTGATAAAATTAAATCAAAATATTTTTTGTATTATAACACAAAAATTATTGTTAGCAGGTAAGCGCGGGAGGGCAATCGAACGTACACGTCGAGTAACGGCTAAGCACACGTTTATTACAACTCGAATACAAAAGATGCGTACAGCACGAATGCCAGACAAACAGTGACTGAGTAAGAATAGATAGTAGTGGCGCCTCTAGGGTGAAAGCCCCTTGGTGAACTAGGAGTGGCGCCTCTGTAGGACCACGGATCGCCAATTGTAAACGGGCATGCGGATTACCGACACTTCCCCTCGAGACGTGGTTGGAATGGACATTCAGAACGATCCCAATCCCATAAGGTCTAGACATCGCCAGTGCTTGGGCCTCGGTAGTCCCTTAGTCATTACATCAGCCATCATGTCGTCCGTAGATATGTAATTAACCTGAAACAAATTCTCGCGAATAGCATCACGGATAAAATGGTGCTTCAAGTCGATGTGTTTGCTCCTGGCGTGGAAGGTGGGATTCTCAGCCAATTTAAGAGCACCCATATTGTCATTTAAGACCTTGACCGATGCAAGTTCCTCAAATCCTAACTGAGTTAGGAATTCACGTAGATATATGGCTTCCTTGGCAGCTTCCGTCATCCCCATATACTCGGCTTCCGTCGAGGACAGGGCAACCGTCCTCTGCTTCTTCGAATCCCAAGAGATGATTCCGTTGCTCAAGGTAAAAGCGTAGCCACTGTACGATCGCCGATCCATCGGGCAACCAGCCCAATCGGCATCCACGTAGCCTGTCAACGGTTCGTTTGAGGGTTTGTAGATGAGTCCAATGTCAGCAGTCCCCCTAAGATAACGTAGGACACGCTTTGCGGCTGTCCAATGGCACTGTCTGTAGTCGTTGTTGAATTGACTCAACGAGCTCACAGCGTAGGCTATGTCCGGTCTGGTAGTAACAGCTAGGTACATCAATGCTCCGACAAGTTCGCGGTAGGGAACTTTCTTCTCGTCTTCACTAGGTGCATCAGTCAATCTTGACAGCCTCGTATTAACATCCATGGGAGTGTCCACCGGCCTGCAATCGTTCATGCCAAATCGCTCCAGGATGTCGGCAATGTATCCCTTTTGATGTAAGCCGATTCTATTTCCGTGTCGTGTGAACTCGATACCGAGACAATATTTCGGTTCTCCAAGATCTCTGATCTCGAATTCTCCAGTAAGATAATTCTTCATCTTCTCAATCTTGTTCGGGTCGCGACACGCCATCAAGATATCGTCCACGTAGATGCCAATAAGAAGAGAATCTTCCCCTTTTCCAACATGATATATGCACGGGTCTGACTTTGAAGCAACAGCTCCATACTTTCGTAAAGTGCAGTCCAGCTTGTCGTACCAATTCCTACCGGCTTGACGCAGTCCATACAACGACTTCTTTAAAAGACAAACGCGGTCTCCTTTTCTCAAGTCTTCCAGCATAGCTGCGGCCCTAGATCTGATGTCCTCGCTATAGCCCTCGGACCGAATGATAGTCTCAAGAGACTTTACCAGTCCTTGCGGCGGTTCCATGAGAACTTCCTCTTCGATTGAACCATTTAAATAGGCGGTGGCGACGTCGAGCTGCCTCATGGTCATTCCGTATTTGGAAGCAAGAGCCACCAAAAGGCGAATTGAGCTAAGACGTGCCACGGGGGCAAAAGTTTGATTGAAGTGAACCCCGGGACGTTGAGCAAATCCTTGGGCTACAATTCGCGCTTTTCTTCTTTCCAGCGTTCCGTCAGGATTATACTTGTTGCGAAGAACCATCCGGCTGCCAATAACTTTTTGGTTGTCTGGACGCTTGACAAGTTTCCATGTATCGTTCTTCAAGAGCGACGCAACTTCATCTGCCATAGCTCGATACCATTCGTTGGCTTCGGGACCTGAAGTGGCTTTCTTGATGGGTACTTCAGCGATATGAGCAAATTCAATCTCTGCAATATTCGCCGCTTCACTTGGTACAGAGAATAACTTTCTAGGTCGGCCTCTCAATCCGGTACGTAACATTCTAGGCCTGCCTGGTCCTCTCTTCGGTGTTTCCTCCGCATCTGCGTCGCCATCAGGAGCATCATGAGCGTCATTTTCCGGGGGTACATCTCGATAGTTTCCTATAGGCTTTATCTCGATCTCGGTTTCTTCATTTGTGGTACCAGGGGTGTCCGAACCTTCCTCTCGTTGAACTAAGACATCTTCCGGAGTGAAATCTTCATAGTCGACAGATGAGTCTTCGCAATTCCGCAAGAATTTCACATCTCTGGTAACCTCGATCTTCTTTTCCTCGGGTAACCATATACGATATCCCTTTGAGTTTTTAGCGTATCCAAGAAAGATTCCCTTTCTAGCTCGGTCCTCAAACTTCCCCTTGCCAGGAACCCTGTCGAGACAATACACGTTACTGCCGAATTCTCTAAGATAACTTACGTCAGGCGTTCTTCCGGTCCAGAATTCGAATGGAGTTCGACCCTTGAGAGATCTAGTAGGACATCGGTTTCTGATGTAGTTAGCCGTAGACACGGCCTCAGCCCAAAATGATGGGGGAAGGCCGGATTGTATGAGTAGACAGCGAGCCATCTCCAGAAGTGTCCGGTTCTTCCTCTCGGCTGTGCCGTTTTGCTCCGGATTGTATGCAATCAAGAGTCTTCGCTGAATTCCGGCCTCTTTCAAGAAATTCTCAAACTCCTTGCTCAGATACTCTCTCCCATTGTCGGATTGTAGTAGCTTAATCTTCTTTCCCGTCTGGTTTTCAAACATCGCCTTAACCTCCTTGAATGCATCGTAGACGTCACTCTTGTTTCGGAGAAATCGCACCTCACACCATCTCGAACGGTCGTCGATGAATGTGACGAAGTACTTTGCACCACTCTTGGATTCCACCCGCATCGGACCACAGACGTCGGTGTGTACTATCTCCAAAAGCTCTTTCGTACGAGTCTCCATCGTCACTGGAAATGGCGCCCGAGTCATCTTCCCTCGAAGACATATTTCGCATTCCAGCTTCTCTTCGCGTTTACCAAGGCTCAGTCCTCGAATTGCCGCGCAGCGTTCTGCGTTCATCAAGTCCGTTACGTTCAAATGACCTAATCGGCGATGCCATTTTTCTAGAATCGTCAAAGCATCCGCATCTTCAGATATTCTGCTGCACTCTGCGCGTTCGCGACTCGATAAAAAATATAAGTTTCCGACTCTATTTGCGCGCAATTTTACGTTACCGTCGCGATCGACCACTACGGCGTGATCCCTTTTAAAAGTCACTTCAAGATTTTTGTCCGTTATCTTGGCTACCGACAGTAAATTTTCGCGGAGATCGGGCACGTGAAGTACGTTACTTAGACTCACATTTCTCTTATTTCCTTCGATATCGGTCGTAAGCGAGACCGTTCCCACTGCGGTAATTTCCGTCGAGGCATGATTCGCTAATTTTAATTTACCGCGTTTCGAGTCGTCAACTCTCGCGAATTCGCGTAACTGTCCACATAAATGTGACGTTGCCCCGCTATCGAGACACCATTTCGCGCCGCGCACATTCACTTCCGCGCTAAATACTTCCTGCGCATCCGAGGATTCTTCTACGGCACACAGAAGCACGTCATCGGTATTTTTCGCCGACGGTTGCGAATCTTCGGACTTCTTGTTTTTGCAGTCAACGGCTTTGTGTCCTTTTTCTTTACATCGATGACACCGATACTTGAACTCTTCTTTATTTCCCGATTTCGATTTTCTCGATTTGTCCTTATTCGTATTTCTTCCTTTCTTTGCCATCAACGCGTTCTGAACGGTACCGCGCGCGTCATTTTTTCCGAGCGTCGTTTTCTTCTACTATTTTTATTTGAAGCACTTCTGGTGACGGTAATTCGTCGCGTGATTCGATGGCGCATCGAAAGTTCTCGAACGAGGGCGGCAAGCTATATAGCAGCATGATCGCGAGCAATTCCGGGTTGATATCAATGTTCATCTCAGCCAGCTTATCGACGGTATCGTGGAATTTTCGGACATGTTCCCGCACGTCGTCGCCTTCTTCCATACGTTGAAGCGTGAGCTGCTTTAATAGCGTGGCCTTCCGAGCCGGCCCCTTCGATTGATACGTGCTTTCCAGCTTTAGCCATACATCGCGAGACGTCGTACATCCTTTGATAATTTTCAATTCGGATGGCTTTATCGATAGTATTATATCTGATTTCGCCTTCTCGTCGTTTCTCGTCCAAACTTTGACTGCCTCTACCGATGTCGCGTTACCGGCTTCCAGCGTTGGTTTTACGCACTCGCCACTCACATATTCCCACGCATCGTTTTTCATGAGCACCGCTTGCATTTGCAATTTCCAAGTGTCATAGTTGTCTCTTTGGAGAGTCTCGATTCGTGTAAAACTTGACGCGTTCATTTTTGCGATTCACACCGCGACGTACGATGTTCGTTCCCGAGATACACGTGGCGCACTTATTTAACCTCACGACGTTTCGCGTTCTTCCGATGCCTATTCCGTTCCGTTCTATTCTGGGCAATTTCGTTCTGGGCCCATAACCTGTTAGCAGGTAAGCGCGGGAGGGCAATCGAACGTACACGTCGAGTAACGGCTAAGCACACGTTTATTACAACTCGAATACAAAAGATGCGTACAGCACGAATGCCAGACAAACAGTGACTGAGTAAGAATAGATAGTAGTGGCGCCTCTAGGGTGAAAGCCCCTTGGTGAACTAGGAGTGGCGCCTCTGTAGGACCACGGATCGCCAATTGTAAACGGGCATGCGGATTACCGACAATTATATCTGACAGTGACATCCTTAATTAAATGTGCAGTATAGTTTGTATTATAAATTATTAATTGCTTTATTTTGTTAACAAACTTTACTATACATATGTATATTATCTATTATGACGTTCTGCCAATATAAAATGTGAAAAATTTTAGTGAAAAAAACTTGGCGCTGCTAAACATAATAATATATATATTAATAAAAATAATTTCTATAAATGGAAAAAGTACTTTAAATTAATGTGTGAAAGTCTCTACATTCACATTGTAATTATTAATTTAATATTTTAAATTAGTTATTTATTGCTTTCAAATATTTTAAAATTTGGCAGCGCCGTTTTTTTCAATAAAATTTTTCACATTTTATATTAATTTTTTCACTTTAATGGGAATACATTTTTTAAAAGAACAATAGTTATTTTTCGATATAATATATATTTAATTGGCGCATAATTTAAAGATCTTTTTTTTTTTGTAATAAATATATTACTTCGATTTTTTCAAGGTAAATATATTACTTTGGTTTTTTTAAGGTAAAGATATTACTTGGATTTTTTCGAGGTACAAAGATAACTACTTCGATTTTTTCAAGGTACACCACGCGTGCTTGGCGTCTTTTTTTTACCTTTTTGTAAAAGGTAATTTTGTACGGATATATATTAAGACTGTTAGGATAAACAATCAATAAAGGAAAAAGCCATACGGTCCAAGCTTGGAACTTAGATAGCTTAATAATATTTCTAAATTATACCCGTATTTTCCAACATATTAAACTGCGCGCCGATTATATGACAAATAATTGGCGCGCAGTTTAATATGTTGGAAAATACGGGTATAATTTAGAAATATTATTAAGCTATCTAAGTTCCAAGCTTGGACCGTATGGCTTTTTCCTTTATTTACTGTTTATTTTTTGCGAATTTTTGGAGCACATATTTTATATTGCTTCCTCATTAAGCTTTGTTTTCGTAAAAAAAATTCTTTTGAGTTGCCGCTGCCAATGTGTTTAGAATGTTCTAAAACGTCAAAAAATCGCATTTTTTTTTAAATGTGTGTATGTGTATATGTGCGGGTATACAATGTGCGGAATTTACCGAAATCAAGAGATACGGTAGTGTCTCGCGCTAAGTACGCGCGGAGAGAGAGACCGCCCCGTGACTCTTTTGCGCAACGCGACGATTTGCGAGTGCTCGATGTCTATAACTCAAGAACTGATCAATCAAATCTTAAAGAATTATATACGAAATAGGGGTAGAAAAGACTGAAAAATATAATAAAATTAGAAAAATTGCCATTATTTTAAAATTTTAACCTTTAAAAGCTACATCTCAAGTCTCAACCAATTAAAACTTTTCAAAAATTGATGCTTTGGACAATTTAATATTAATTATTAGCAATTTTTCTAATTCTGTTATATTCTTTAGTCTTTTTTACCCCTATTTCATATATAATTCTTTAACATTTGGTTGATTATTACCCAGCTTTTGTGTTATATCCGTCCACACTTTACACGAACTTTCTGCATACAATTATTGCTAACTTTAGCGCGTGGCGGCTCTACTCGAGCTACTGAAGTAGCGTATAGCGCATATATCCGCGGTCTACATTTCTGCATTAGTGTACTGGCGACTAACGTTTTTTTAAGGTCACTAAAGGATTAAATCAGTAAGTATTTAAAACGCTCGTTATTTCTAGAGAAGCAAAATATGTGCAATATAAATCATATTTCTCAAACGATATAACGTATAGACAACGGCGTAAATGTCTTTACACATAAAGTTGCACCAATAATGCCTTAATTAATAATGCCTTAATTAATAATACCTTAAAATTTTTTCAGAATTATGTTTTGTTCGACTCCTTCAAGATAAATAAATAAATTACAGTTAAAATGAGTTAGAAACCTTTAGGCGCTGAATATACAGAAAACGAAAGCTAGACAGGGATAGAGAAGAGCAAAAGCAGGCTGGCTCTCTTTTGAAGTACGTGAGACAAGAGCAAGAGCCCGATCTCTTCGTATGCCAATGAAACCAGCAAGACACAGGCAGATGATGTTCGTAGAGTGACTGAAATTAAACAGCCTGAACGTGATTAAGATTTAAATATAACAATAATTAAAAGTTAGGAGACCTAAATTAATTGGTTTTATGGTAGTTACCATCAATGGTGTAATAAAAAAGGCATAGGGGAGGGGGTGGGGAGCCGCCCCGGGCGCCGTCTTTCCTCACTACGCCACTGTTGAGGGTTGGAGATATAGGGAGAGTGGTCGAGAACAATAACGCGTGTACTCCCCAACGTACTAGCCAGGAAAAAAGGGGTCATATGGTGGTGCCATAATAGTAGCGATGATAGCGATGATGGTGGTAATAATGATGGTAGTGGTGGTATAAGTAGTTGTGTTTATCCTCTAAATAAATCAATAATCATGCGCACGCGCTTTAACAGAACGCAATCGGAATACAAATTTCGAGTTTCTGATGGCTCATGAAAAATAATATTTTCTCTCTCTCTTTTTTAAATATATTTTTATTCCGAAGCTAATTTTGAAAATAAACGTTACGTAGCGCATTTTATTATCTGTAGACAAAAGAAAATCATAAGGACATCGATTACTCTAAAGCGTTGTCTACAATAGAAGTCGCAGTTGCGGTCGTCTAGACGGTCGCAGTCGTCTAGACGGAAGCGTAGTCGCACCAATTGAATTGGACAGAGAAAACCTTAACCTAAACTGAAGGATCTCGCAAGCGTGCCAAAATCTGTCATGTGCGTGTGATGTGTGGAAATGTAATCTTGTGTAATTTGAAACCCACCCTTCTTTTTAAAAGTGTCTGCTTCCTGATTGGCCAATCGTTACTCTTCTTGCGACTTCGTAGACTGTACTTTCTATTGCGACTACGCTTCCGTCTAGTCGACTGCGACCATCTAGACGACCGCGACTGCGACCGCGACCGCGACCGCGACCGCGACCGCGACCGCGACCGCGACCGCGACCGCGACTGTACGACTTCTTATTGTAGACGACGCTTTACAGCGTGACGTATTTAAGGCAGTAGGCTTCAATACGCAGGACGCGCAGAAGTTGGGTTAACCTCAAAAGTTCAAAGGCTTTAAATTGCCTTAAATACATCACGCTGCATCTCTCTTGCGACCTGCGACCAGCCTGCGACCACGTTCTGCGACTGTACGACTTCTATTATAGACGACGCTTACGACACACGAGACATTTTTTATAAATATAATAATTATAATGTTATGTTTACATACGCAATTTTAATCTTATTGTTTACGTTACGCAGTTACGTTGGGAAGAATGGGGAGAAATATTGAGAAAGTTAAAGCGCATACAGAAGATCCTCTTTTAAAAGTTCATCGAGAGAATTACGACTCAGATAATATGCGCGCGTGCACGTCTGCAACATGATGGGCTCAATTGACGTTCAAAGAATTCCGGTCACTTAGGTATTCATGTTTCTTTTTCTATCAGGACAAAATTTAATGCAACGGCGATGATCAAAATAGGATGCATATATATTGCATATGCGTTTCCGTTTTAAACGGAATTTGATGTAATTTTTTTAAATACATGTGTAAGTAATGCTCTCGCAACCGTGTATATCGGTTCCGATGTATGTACACTTTATGAATAAAATAGCGCGCTTGATCGCAATTTTTGGACTCGCAAAGAGAAACGCGCGCGTCTAAATCGTCGTGTATATTCGGTTCGGCTGAAAGATTGCCGCCAAGACATGCTAATTTATAACGATGAGAAGGCACGTTGTTGGAAGTGTGATTTGAGGCAAAACGACAGATATAATTCGTAATCGTTCATAATGATACTTTTCCCCGAGTTGAGTTCTATAAAGAGATCTATCCCAAGTAGAAATTGAACCTCGTGAGTGTCTAGTCACGACCTAGTAAAGTTGTGTTTTACATCACCATTGTCTAGTATTTCTAGGTAGTGATGAGCCAGTAATGTAATGCTCACTTTTCTATAGTAATTATACCCAGCTAGAAATAAATGGTCGAATCGACGTCGATTCGACGTCGATGATACTGGTCAATCGACGGTCGAAATTTGTAGTCGATTTGACCTAAAAATGGGCTCAAATTTCGACTAGTCATTGACAAGTCGACAAGTCGATTTGACGGCGATTTGACGTCGATGATACTGGTCGATCGACGGTCGAAATTTGTAGTCGATTTGACCTAAAAATGGGCTCCGATTTCGACTAGTAATCGGCAAGTCGACAAGTCGATTTGACGTCGATTTGATGTCGATTCGATATTAATATTTATGTTATATGCTACTGTATGCAATTTTTTTTCTTACTTCTGCATTTTACAATTTTTAGGCAATTATTGGGCCAGTTTCACCATCTCCGATTAACGTGATCCTCAGATTAAACTCACTCTTCGTCTCTTTCTTAACTGGACAATTAGAAAGAGACGAAGAATGAGTTTAATCGGAGAATCACGTTAATCGGAGTTGGTGAAACTGGCCCATTATCTTGTTTCTTATCTTCTTCATTTAATAAGGCACACCCTAAAAAACTATAAATGAGTGAATTAATTAATAAATATCCTGAAATAAAATAAAAACATATGTATGCTTCACACAAATATAATAAAACTAACGCTGAAAAACAATATTAATGATTAACTTCTCATAGACTTTGGGAAATTCAATATATATCATCTTTACTACGTACAGTTGAGATAGATCTGACTAATCTGATTGGCGTCCGCGCATTTTACCCTGTGCGCATTTGAGTGTCCTCTCATTCTCTTTATGTATGTCAAGGAACAATATAAAATCTAATGTTATGAATTTTTAATGAATTTTATAGGCTTTTAAAGTGACTGTAGCATGACTATAGGTCTGCTAGAGGAATAAACAAGAATGAGATTAATAGTTATTTGTTAATTAATTAATTAAGGTTTGAAAAATAGCGTGCTCATAATACGTTCGGGGAGCGACAGCGACGCGGCGAACGCGGCGAGGGGAGCTTGGCCCGATCGTACTTTGTTTACCGGTCCTCGCAGTGACAAGTTCGAACTCATCTACGCATTCGGTCGGAACCCGCGGTAGAGACAATACGGTTTTTGTTGTTCCCCGATTTTTCAGTTCGGACTCGTGATATTTTACATACGTCGACAACTTAGTAGCCGTGCGTTGTAAAGATTATTCGGAAGCGTTATTAGGAACATTGCCTCATAAGTTACACATATAGCTACATTAACTCCTCGTTAGCATTACCGTGCACGGTGCGCGGCATTCTTCGAGTGATCTTAGTTATGCGTGCCGGCGAGGCGTCCGCGATATACACGCCTCGCGATCGCACGCGGTGCGTTCCTCTTGCCCGTTACTGACAAAGAGGTGGACGCGTGTTTCCTCCGCGGAACGCCAACGAGAACGAGCTTCATCCCCGCTAACACCCTGAGGCACACGACACGACGCGGTTCCTCGAAGGACGGTCACGAGCAGAGCATCCTGAGGGATCTCGTTCCATATCCCGTGACGTCAGTGTCCTCGACGGTCCTGCTACAACGCTAAGTACCCTGTTTCTTACTCAATCCGATTCTTCGGATAAGCGTGTACCACGCTTTGCATGCTCTTTCGAGTTTATTCAACAAACTTCGAATAATTCTGTCTCGCGACATGTGCATTAGTCAATCGATTCGTATTATTCGCGAAGGGCTCGCGATAGCCATATGCGTGTAGCAGTGCGGTATTACACTCATCTCATTTGATCCGGAAATTTTGTGTGTTCTACGCGATCGGATTTTTCCACCGCCCAGGAATCACTCTAAGTTCCGGTGGTATTTACAATATAGTCGTCATCAATATCACTTTGACTCAAGTAGCCCCACTGTCGCACCGTTGTTTTTCGGGCTGTGTAAACGTGCTACGCCTAACATTCTCGTTCGCTCGGTGTTATATCTTTATTAATCCACTTGCGGTATACAATTAGCATTATTCCTGTCATTAATTTACTAACAAAATACTAACTATTCGACTACTTTTTTACATTTTGCATTTGCGTCACACTTTACTTTGATACATTTGTATTTCCTTTCTTGCATTACTATACTTATTGTTTACCGCAACCCGCGACATTTTATTTGAACTTTATTATTAATATTATTGTATGCTTAATTTTAATACTCGCGCTTTACACCGTACGCACCCATTATGTGATTTATCGCATTGATTTATTTATTGCTCTCTCTCTCTCTCGTAATTTTTAAACAATTAGAGTAAACTTGAAAGATCAAAACTAATACTGTTTATTATTGCGAATAGTATAAATATATGCAAATAAAACTATGAATTAATATATGTAACGACAAGCTTTCCAAGTAAACGAAATAAAAGCATTAAGGCTCCTGGATGGTCACCGCAGCCATATTGAATTCTTACTATCAAGGCGAGGAAAACACCCAATTTTGTTGTGCGTGCCATTTTCAAATAAAAAGACATTTCAATAAAACATCACTCTAGATCGTTTCAGAACACTTCCAAAATTGACCGAAAACTATCCTTTTCCCTCGACAATAAACAAACAGCCATAAAACGAAGCCTAAACATACCGAAAAAAGGTGAAAACGTTCCTTCCGCAAGCAAATCTTACTTTTCGGTCAATTTTACGACTTTCACAAATACGTCAAACGTTAGAGCACAAGAACAGAGCGAATAATAAGGAAATGGCACGTACAACAAAATAGGCTTGTCAACATGTCACTTTCCACGAATATGGCTTTTTTCTCGCCTTATAGTTCTTATTTCTACCGATTCTACAGATGTCGCCACCGTCAACGCGGAGTTCTCGGCTCAGGGCCCAGGAGCCTTAATTTATGAGGATAGGTGCTCAACTGTCTCCTTGCACTTCTTATCGCGTTTCCCATAACTTCCATTTTCTTGTTTTCTGTACCTTTTACAAAAAGGTTAAAAAAAGACGCCAAGCACGCGTGGTGTACCTTGAAAAAATTGAAGTAGTTATCTTTGTACCTTGAAAAAATCCAAGTAATATCTTTATCTTGAAAAAATTGAAGTAATATATTTATTACAAAAAAAAAGAAATGATATCTTTAAATTATGCATCAATTAAATATATACTATATCGACAAATAACTATTGTACTTTTAAAAAATGTATTCCCATTAAAGTGAAAAAATTAATATTAAATGTGAAAAATTTTAGTGAAAAAAACTTGGCGCTGCTAAACATAATAATATATTCAACGATGAGATACATTTACTTCGCCAGTGTATAAATAACCAAATTAAATTTTCTTAATCGACGAAAACTGGCAATCACTTTTCCATCTTAATTTAAGGTGCTTAATTTTAAGCGTTTTGATAGAAAGACCGGATTCTCGGTCTAAAGAGTCCTGACGTTTGTGACCGTCCAGGAGTGATTGCCAGTTTTCGTCGATTAAGAAAATTTAATTTGGTTATAATAATATATATTAATAAAACAATTTTTATAAATGGAAGAAGTACTTTAAATTAGTGTAAAAGTCTCCTACATTTACATTGTAATTATTAATTTAATATTTTAAATTAGTTATTTATTGCTTTCAAATATTTTAAAATTTTGCAGCGCCAAGTTTTTTTCACTAAAATTTTTCACTTCATTTTTAAAATGTGAAAAATTTTAGTGAAAAAAACTTGGCGCTGCAAAATTTTAAAATATTTGAAAGTGTTTGAGATCGCGCTAATAATCTCATATGTCGCAAGTATATGTATGTGCATGCTGAGATAAACCGCCTATAATATTTTGTGATAAGTTATAACATGAGTTTTTCTAGACTCCTTATTTCGTTACACTTCTCGAAGTTTCGTGACATTTCGATTCTTCTCTGTATATATATAAAAACCTCATGTTATAATCCTTATTTTGCGACAAACAACAACAATGGTAAACGACTTTTCGTTGTTAGCTTGCGCGCTCCGACGACGCAGGCAGCCGAAAGCCAACCGCTATGCTAAGACTCGCGTCACGCGCCTATCAGGTGCGGCTCCTTGCGCGAGAGCCCCTGACTACCAATCGCGCTCGGTGGTCTGGGGTCACCTCGTTTGTTTTAATTTGATTGGCAATCAGCAAAAGACCTGCCCCTTTTCGTAACAGATAAAACGGCCTGCGTCGCCGGAGACTTGCTCGAACGTAGTTTACCCGCAAGTATTATTCAAACCGCTAGTGCAACCGCCTTTCGATCCTCGCATTTTCGCTCACGCTTAAACTCTAACTTCGCACGCCGCACTCTTTGCTTTTTGCTTATTGCGATTTCCTCCTGGAAAAAAGACTGTATAAATAATTGAGTTATTGGATATTGTAATAAATTACTATTTGGAACTTCACTGTGCAACAATTGACCATTCCTAGTGCTTGTCCTTCCTGCTCCGCGCTATCTCTATCGCGTCCGCGCTCTCGCGAACATTTTCTGGTCCTTCGAGCCGGATCTCGCCGGCAACCGCGATTCGGGAGTGCCTGCAAAAGAGAAGACAACCATGAGTATGGACCAAAGCGCCCTACTGAGCGGTCAACGCGACCTCCACGGCCGCATATCCCGCACAGTGGACAACCTGAAAAAGATGGGCTCAGCCAACATCACTCTCAGCGCAGTCGAAACTCGCATTCGCATCCTCGACGAACTCTGGATGAAATTCGAGGCCCAACACGAGCTTATACGAGCTTGCTACAAGGATGGGTACACTGAGAGTGAGTACGCTAAATCCGAATTGATTGATATCGCCGAGAATACCTACGTGCAACAAAGAAGCGTGCTAACCGGATACGCGGAATGCTTCAGGACCGCGCCGCCTTCGTCGCAATTGGTTACGTCGCAAGAACAAAGTAACGAACGTGCTCCAAAGACCTCGTTGCCTCGCATAAAGTTACCGCAATTTTCGGGTGCCTATGAAGATTGGCCGTCCTTTCGCGACCTTTTTTTGTCAGTCATCGGGAACAACACAGCCATATCAAACGTCGAGCGATTCCATTATCTTCGGTCATGTGTACAAGGAGCAGCTGAAAAATTAATTCGTTTGTTAAACGTTGTCGGAGATAATTACGACCGCGCATGGGCGATCCTCAGCAAGCATTACGAAAATAAAAAGGAAGCTTATACGCTCCAACTTCGCGACGTTTACCGCCGTCGCGAAAATGAAAGGAGAAACCGCAGAAGAACTTAGCCGAATTTTCAACGCCGTCACAACCGCCGTCAACGCTCAGGAGAGTATCGGCAGGCCCATCGAGTCCCACGGGATGGATCTCTTCAACCACCTTGTAGTCGAGCTTTTTGATCCGCGAACGCGTCTCGAGTGGGAGTCCTCCACCTGCGACTCCGTCAATCCGCCGGATCACGAGACACTCACTGACTTTATCACAAAGCGCATTCTGACACTTAACGCCGCGAAACCAAAAACCACGTTTAAAGTTTCGGAGTCGCCCCGATACGCGAAAACTCACGTCGCGAAACACGGTTCCGATCCACAGTGCGCGCTGTGCAAGGGAAAACACACGTTGATGATTTGCAGCGAATTCAAGGCCAAATCAGCCAATGAGCAAAAATCCTTCGTGGAGACAAACCGATTATGCTTCAATTGTCTCGGTAATCATCTCGTAGCGAAGTGCCAATCCGTAAAGAACTGCTTTATGTGCAAGTCTCGGCATCACACGATGCTGCACGAGGCTCACGCTCTCGCGCCGAAACCCGCAGAAGTCAGCACACACGTCGCGCGTCAAGCTGACGACCGCAAAGCGATCCTCCTCGCTACCGCGCGAGTATCTATTGCCGACCGCCATGGAGATCCTCACGCCGTTCGGGTTCTCATCGATCAGGGATCCGAGGTGTCGATCATCTCAGAACCCCTAGTGCAGCAGCTCCGCCTGCAACGCTCATACTCCACCGTAACGATCTGCGGAATCGGAGGCTCAAAATCGGGATCGACTCGCGGGAAGGTGACCGTGAGCCTCACCTCTAAAACAACCGGAACAGTAATCTCCGTAGTCGCGTTCGTCTTGCCGCGCCTCTCGTTGTATCAGGGCTCGACAACGAAATGCACAACAGTCTGGCCGCACATTCAAGGACTTCCACTGGCTGATCCACAGTTCCTGGCCAAGGATCCAGTCGAGTTACTGCTCGGAGCTGAAGTTTGCTCATTGATCTTCGAAGAAGGCATCCGCAAGGGCGGATCTCAAGCTCCGATCGCCCAAAAAACGGTTCTTGGTTGGATCCTCTCAGGGGGCTGCGGTGCAACAGCTCTTCACGGACACCGCGGTTCACACCAATGCACAGCAGACCATGAGCTACTCGAGCTTGTGCGCTGCTTCTGGGAGCAGGAAGCCGAACCTTCCACTCCCGCCGCACTTACACCAGAAGAACAGAAATGCGAGGAGATCTTCGTGCGAACCCATGAGCGCACGGCCACGGGGTGGTACGTTGTAAGATTGCCGTTCTCCACAACGCCAACAACTCTCGCCGAAACTCGCAAATCAGCAGAGCGCTTGTTATCGGTCATGGAGCAACGATGCAGCGTTCATGAAGGAGTACGAGGACCTGAAACACATGACGGTGGTAAACGCTTCATCAGAGGACAACAAGCGAGGCAAGTGCTACTTGCCCCATCACGGGGTGTTCCGAGAGGCCAGCACCTCAACCAAGCTCAGAGTCGTGTTCAATGGGTCACAGCGCACAAGGTCCGGAGAGTCGCTGAACACTCACTTGCTCGTTGGCGAGAACCTTCTGCCATCGCTTTCCGACGTACTATCGCGTTGGCGCCTACACCCCTACGCAATGGTGACAGACATCGAGAAGATGTATCGACAAATCATCATTCACCCCGACGACGGCGTTTTCCTGATAGTGCTCTGGAGACACAACGAAGCTGATCCCGTGCGCGAATATCAGCTAAATACCGTGACGTACGGTCTCGCGTGCGCGCCGCACCAAGCTATTCAAACTCTCCTTCAGCTAGCCGAAGATGAAAAATCGCGATATCCCCGGGGAGCATTCGCGCTGAGAAAACACAGATACGTCGACGACATCGTCACGGGAGCGGACACCCCGTCCGAAGCGATCGAACTACAAACGGAACTTCGCGAGTTGTGCACGGCGGGCGGGTTCCCTCTTCGAAAGTGGGCCGCGAACCGCGAGGAAATTCTTGCGGGAATTCCTCAGGAGCACCTGCTCCACTAAGAACCGCACTCGTGGCAAACCGAAAGTCACTCCACCTTGGGCCTGCAGTGGTACCCAAACGAGGATAGTTTCGCGTTCGTGATACACCCGCGCACAATCACTAAGTTCACAAAGCAAAGCGTCCTCGCAGAAACCGCGCGTTTATTCGACCCGCTAGGATGGCTGGCTCCGGTCGTAATCCACGCAAAAATTCTCATACAGTCCGCATGGCTGCGGAAGTTAGATTGGGATGCTCCGCTCCCTCGTGAAGACGCACACCGCTGGGAGCTCTTCTTCAAGGAGCTTCCCACACTCCAAAGCCTTCGCGTAAATCGATGGCTTGGCACCGGCCCCGGCAACCAACAGATTCAACTTCACGGCTTCGCCGACGCGTCCGAACGAGGATACGCCGCTGCTGTGTACCTCCGCATCTCCGCAGACGGCTCCGTAGCCCTGCATTTACTGACGGCCAAGAGCAAGGTGGCACCCGTAAAACAAGTGTCACTGCCGCGCCTCGAACTTTCCGCCGCCGCCTTGCTCACAAATCTCGCGAAACACACGCAAATCACTTTAAGTCTGTTCTCAGCACCGATATATCTCTGGTCAGACTCCAAGGTCGTCCTTCACTGGATCCACGGACATTCCTCACGATGGAAGACCTACGTGGCGAACCGCGTGTCTCACATACAGCTGCAGCTCCCCGACGCTCAGTGGCGACACGTTCCCGGTAAGGACAATCCAGCCGATTGCGCTTCCCGGGGGATCGCTCCGAATGAGCTTCAGAAGCACCCGCTGTGGCGGACGGGACCGGCCTGGCTACGCAAGGACGAGACCTACTGGCCAACCGAGGATCCCGAGCTGCCAGAGAACGAGCTGCCCGAACGACGAGCCGTAGTGCAAACGGCCACCGAGAAATTCAAGGCCGAACCCGAGATGCTCCTCAGGTTCTCCTCTCTGCACCGGCTCCTGAAAGTCACTGCCTGGTGCTCTCGATGGCGACACTCCGCTGCCCGCACCGCACTCACTCTTCAACCAGACGAGCTGGACGAAGCTCTATTTCGATGGCTTCGCGTAGTGCAAGGATTGCACTACGCTTCCGAAATCACCGCAATCACAACAAACGGCATTGTATCACACCGAAGTTCACTAGCAAACTTAACTCCGTTTCTAGATGATCACGGCGTGCTGAGAGTTGGAGGACGCCTGAAGCACGCACTGCTATCTCACGACGAGAGGCACCCGATGATCGTTCCACCATCTTCGTGGCTCACTCGACTGATCATCGACTCCTGCCACCGCCGGACACTGCACGGGGGAGTGCAGCTCACACTCAGCCTCATCCGCCTCCGATTTTGGGTCCCACGAGGCCGGACCATGGTCAAGCAGACACTGCATCGCTGCATCACTTGCACGCGATGGCGAGCCGCCACTCCACAACCTACAATGGGAAATCTACCACGAGGAAGAGTCACGTTGACGCATCCGTTCCTCCGGACCGGCTTGGACTACGCTGGCCCCATCCTCGTCCGCACGAGTAAAGGACGAGGGCACAAGGCTCACAAGGCCTTCATCGCCGTTTTCGTCTGTCTCTGCACTAAGGCGGTACACCTCGACGTGGTCTCCGATTATACGACGGAGGCATTTCTGGCCGCATTCCATCGCTTTACGTCACGTCGAGGCCTCTGCGAGGAAGTTTATTCGGACTGCGGCACAAACTTCGTCGGGGCTGACCGAGTCCTGCAGGACCTCTTCCGCGCGTCGTCGACTGACGCCCGCCGCATCGCTAACTACGCAACCTCACAGGGTATCAAATGGCATTTTAACCCGCCTGCCGCACCGCACTTCGGAGGACTCTGGGAGGCAGTGGTGAAATCCACGAAACACCACCTTCGACGGGTCATCGGAGAGACCACCCTCACTTTCGAGGAAATGGCCACTTTTCTCGCTCAGGTTGAAGCCTGCCTAAATTCACGACCGCTGCAAGCGCTATTCGACGATCCAGACGACATTTCCACACTCACACCGGGGCACTTCCTTATCGGGGCTCCTCTCCTGGCCGTGCCTGAGCCGTCACTTGAGGAGAAAGCCGACAGCACGCTCTCCCGGTGGCAACACTTACAAAAAATGCGCGATCACTTTTGGTCACGGTGGTCTCGCGAATATATCCAAGGAATGACAGCCCGACCAAAGTGGCACAAAACTGAGAATGTACCAGACGTCGGAGCCCTATGTCTCATCCGCTCCGAGATCACTCCACCGAGTCGATGGCCACTTGCCCGAATCGTAAGACTGCATCCCGGAGACGACGGCGTCGTTCGAGTCGTGACAGTCCGGACTTCTACGTCAGAGCTTGTGCGACCACTCTGCAAGGTCGTGCTACTTCCTGAGACCAAGGATTCCACCACCGCCTGAAGATACGTGAAACAAACGACACCCTCAATATTCTCTTTCGTTTTTTTAATAGAATTATCGTTCACTTGGCCCTCTGCCACCGCACATTCACTTTCACTGCACTTACTCAAAGTTCATTCACTTCAAATCGAGTCGTCAAATCTCATGAAATACGCGTGATGTTATCCGATCGAGAGCTTCGCGTGCAATCGTAATGCGCAGTCGCGAGGCCCCACGTTGCGGCCCGTACGACCCTCGCGCCGTAGTAACGTGAAGTCATCGATTTATCGACCATCCTTCGATTAGGTAGAAGGGAGTGAAGTTCCCATCGACCGCGATGTTTCGTCATATGATGACGAGGCGGGCGGGAATGTTTGAGATCGCGCTAATAATCTCATATGTCGCAAGTATATGTATGTGCATGCTGAGATAAACCGCCTATAATATTTTGTGATAAGTTATAACATGAGTTTTTCTAGACTCTTTATTTCGTTACACTTCTCGAAGCTTCGTGACATTTCGATTCTTCTCTGTATATATATAAAAACCTCATGTTATAATCCTTATTTTGCGACAAACAACAACAATGGTAAACGACTTTTCGTTGTTAGCTTGCGCGCTCCGACGACGCAGGCAGCCGAAAGCCAACCGCTATGCTAAGACTCGCGTCACGCGCCTATCAGGTGCGGCTCCTTGCGCGAAAGCCCCTGACTACCAATCGCGCTCGGTGGTCTGGGGTCACCTCGTTTGTTTTAATTTGATTGGCAATCAGCAAAAGACCTGCCCCTTTTCGTAACAGATAAAACGGCCTGCGTCGCCGGAGACTTGCTCGAACGTAGTTCACCCGCAAGTATTATTCAAACCGCTAGTGCAACCGCCTTTCGATCCTCGCATTTTTGCTCACGCTTAAACTCTAACTTCGCACGCCGCACTCTTTGCTTTTTGCTTATTGCGATTTCCTCCTGGAAAAAAGACTGTATAAATAATTGAGTTATTGGATATTGTAATAAATTACTATTTGGAACTTCACTGTGCAACAATTGACCATTCCTAGTGCTTGTCCTTCCTGCTCCGCGCTATCTCTATCGCGTCCGCGCTCTCGCGAACATTTTCTGGTCCTTCGAGCCGGATCTCGCCGGCAACCGCGATTCGGGAGTGCCTGCAAAAGAGAAGACAACCATGAGTATGGACCAAAGCGCCCTACTGAGCGGTCAACGCGACCTCCACGGCCGCATATCCCGCACAGTGGACAACCTGAAAAAGATGGGCTCAGCCAACATCACTCTCAGCGCAGTCGAAACTCGCATTCGCATCCTCGACGAACTCTGGATGAAATTCGAGGCCCAACACGAGCTTATACGAGCTTGCTACAAGGATGGGTACACTGAGAGTGAGTACGCTAAATCCGAATTGATTGATATCGCCGAGAATACCTACGTGCAACAAAGAGCGTGCTAACCGGATACGCGGAATGCTTCAGGACCGCGCCGCCTTCGTCGCAATTGGTTACGTCGCAAGAACAAAGTAACGAACGTGCTCCAAAGACCTCGTTGCCTCGCATAAAGTTACCGCAATTTTCGGGTGCCTATGAAGATTGGTCGTCCTTTCGCGACCTTTTTTTGTCAGTCATCGGGAACAACACAGCCATATCAAACGTCGAGCGATTCCATTATCTTCGGTCATGTGTACAAGGAGCAGCTGAAAAATTAATTCGTTTGTTAAACGTTGTCGGAGATAATTACGACCGCGCATGGGCGATCCTCAGCAAGCATTACGAAAATAAAAAGGAGCTTATACGCTCCAACTTCGCGACGTTTACCGCCGTCGCGAAAATGAAAGGAGAAACCGCAGAAGAACTTAGCCGAATTTTCAACGCCGTCACAACCGCCGTCAACGCTCAGGAGAGTATCGGCAGGCCCATCGAGTCCCACGGGATGGATCTCTTCAACCACCTTGTAGTCGAGCTTTTTGATCCGCGAACGCGTCTCGAGTGGGAGTCCTCCACCTGCGACTCCGTCAATCCGCCGGATCACGAGACACTCACTGACTTTATCACAAAGCGCATTCTGACACTTAACGCCGCGAAACCAAAAACCACGTTTAAAGTTTCGGAGTCGCCCCGATACGCGAAAACTCACGTCGCAAAACACGGTTCCGATCCACAGTGCGCGCTGTGCAAGGGAAAACACACGTTGATGACTTGCAGCGAATTCAAGGCCAAATCAGCCAATGAGCAAAAATCCTTCGTGGAGACAAACCGATTATGCTTCAATTGTCTCGGTAATCATCTCGTAGCGAAGTGCCAATCCGTAAAAAACTGCTTTATGTGCAAGTCTCGGCATCACACGATGCTGCACGAGGCTCACGCTCTCGCGCCGAAACCCGCAGAAGTCAGCACACACGTCGCGCGTCAAGCTGACGACCGCAAAGCAATCCTCCTCGCTACCGCGCGAGTATCTATTGCCGACCGCCATGGAGATCCTCACGCCGTTCGGGTTCTCATCGATCAGGGATCCGAGGTGTCGATCATCTCAGAACCCCTAGTGCAGCAGCTCCGCCTGCAACGCTCATACTCCACCGTAACGATCTGCGGAATCGGAGGCTCAAAATCGGGATCGACTCGCGGGAAGGTGACCGTGAGCCTCACCTCTAAAACAACCGGAACAGTAATCTCCGTAGTCGCGTTCGTCTTGCCGCGCCTCTCGTTGTATCAGGGCTCGACAACGAAATGCACAACAGTCTGGCCGCACATTCAAGGACTTCCACTGGCTGATCCACAGTTCCTGGCCAAGGATCCAGTCGAGTTACTGCTCGGAGCTGAAGTTTGCTCATTGATCTTCGAAGAAGGCATCCGCAAGGGCGGATCTCAAGCTCCGATCGCCCAAAAAAACGGTTCTTGGTTGGATCCTCTCAGGGGGCTGCGGTGCAACAGCTCTTCACGGACACCGCGGTTCACACCAATGCACAGCAGACCATGAGCTACTCGAGCTTGTGCGCTGCTTCTGGGAGCAGGAAGCCGAACCTTCCACTCCCGCCGCACTTACACCAGAAGAACAGAAATGCGAGGAGATCTTCGTGCGAACCCATGAGCGCACGGCCACGGGGTGGTACGTTGTAAGATTGCCGTTCTCCACAACGCCAACAACTCTCGCCGAAACTCGCAAATCAGCAGAGCGCTTGTTATCGGTCATGGAGCAACGATGCAGCGTTCATGAAGGAGTACGAGGACCTGAAACACATGACGGTGGTAAACGCTTCATCAGAGGACAACAAGCGAGGCAAGTGCTACTTGCCCCATCACGGGGTGTTCCGAGAGGCCAGCACCTCAACCAAGCTCAGAGTCGTGTTCAATGGGTCACAGCGCACAAGGTCCGGAGAGTCGCTGAACACTCACTTGCTCGTTGGCGAGAACCTTCTGCCATCGCTTTCCGACGTACTATCGCGTTGGCGCCTACACCCCTACGCAATGGTGACAGACATCGAGAAGATGTATCGACAAATCATCATTCACCCCGACGACGGCGTTTTCCTGATAGTGCTCTGGAGACACAACGAAGCTGATCCCGTGCGCGAATATCAGCTAAATACCGTGACGTACGGTCTCGCGTGCGCGCCGCACCAAGCTATTCAAACTCTCCTTCAGCTAGCCGAAGATGAAAAATCGCGATATCCCCGGGGAGCATTCGCGCTGAGAAAACACAGATACGTCGACGACATCGTCACGGGAGCGGACACCCCGTCCGAAGCGATCGAACTACAAACGGAACTTCGCGAGTTGTGCACGGCGGGCGGGTTCCCTCTTCGAAAGTGGGCCGCGAACCGCGAGGAAATTCTTGCGGGAATTCCTCAGGAGCACCTGCTCCACTAAGAACCGCACTCGTGGCAAACCGAAAGTCACTCCACCTTGGGCCTGCAGTGGTACCCAAACGAGGATAGTTTCGCGTTCGTGATACACCCGCGCACAATCACTAAGTTCACAAAGCAAAGCGTCCTCGCAGAAACCGCGCGTTTATTCGACCCGCTAGGATGGCTGGCTCCGGTCGTAATCCACGCAAAAATTCTCATACAGTCCGCATGGCTGCGGAAGTTAGATTGGGATGCTCCGCTCCCTCGTGAAGACGCACACCGCTGGGAGCTCTTCTTCAAGGAGCTTCCCACACTCCAAAGCCTTCGCGTAAATCGATGGCTTGGCACCGGCCCCGGCAACCAACAGATTCAACTTCACGGCTTCGCCGACGCGTCCGAACGAGGATACGCCGCTGCTGTGTACCTCCGCATCTCCGCAGACGGCTCCGTAGCCCTGCATTTACTGACGGCCAAGAGCAAGGTGGCACCCGTAAAACAAGTGTCACTGCCGCGCCTCGAACTTTCCGCCGCCGCCTTGCTCACAAATCTCGCGAAACACACGCAAATCACTTTAAGTCTGTTCTCAGCACCGATATATCTCTGGTCAGACTCCAAGGTCGTCCTTCACTGGATCCACGGACATTCCTCACGATGGAAGACCTACGTGGCGAACCGCGTGTCTCACATACAGCTGCAGCTCCCCGACGCTTAGTGGCGACACGTTCCCGGTAAGGACAATCCAGCCGATTGCGCTTCCCGGGGGATCGCTCCGAATGAGCTTCAGAAGCACCCGCTGTGGCGGACGGGACCGGCCTGGCTACGCAAGGACGAGACCTACTGGCCAACCGAGGATCCCGAGCTGCCAGAGAACGAGCTGCCCGAACGACGAGCCGTAGTGCAAACGGCCACCGAGAAATTCAAGGCCGAACCCGAGATGCTCCTCAGGTTCTCCTCTCTGCACCGGCTCCTGAAAGTCACTGCCTGGTGCTCTCGATGGCGACACTCCGCTGCCCGCACCGCACTCACTCTTCAACCAGACGAGCTGGACGAAGCTCTATTTCGATGGCTTCGCGTAGTGCAAGGATTGCACTACGCTTCCGAAATCACCGCAATCACAACAAACGGCATTGTATCACACCGAAGTTCACTAGCAAACTTAACTCCGTTTCTAGATGATCACGGCGTGCTGAGAGTTGGAGGACGCCTGAAGCACGCACTGCTATCTCACGACGAGAGGCACCCGATGATCGTTCCACCATCTTCGTGGCTCACTCGACTGATCATCGACTCCTGCCACCGCCGGACACTGCACGGGGGAGTGCAGCTCACACTCAGCCTCATCCGCCTCCGATTTTGGGTCCCACGAGGCCGGACCATGGTCAAGCAGACACTGCATCGCTGCATCACTTGCACGCGATGGCGAGCCGCCACTCCGCAACCTACAATGGGAAATCTACCACGAGGAAGAGTCACGTTGACGCATCCGTTCCTCCGGACCGGCTTGGACTACGCTGGCCCCATCCTCGTCCGCACGAGTAAAGGACGAGGGCACAAGGCTCACAAGGCCTTCATCGCCGTTTCGTCTGTCTCTGCACTAAGGCGGTACACCTCGACGTGGTCTCCGATTATACGACGGAGGCATTTCTGGCCGCATTCCATCGCTTTACGTCACGTCGAGGCCTCTGCGAGGAAGTTTATTCGGACTGCGGCACAAACTTCGTCGGGGCTGACCGAGTCCTGCAGGACCTCTTCCGCGCGTCGTCGACTGACGCCCGCCGCATCGCTAACTACGCAACCTCACAGGGTATCAAATGGCATTTTAACCCGCCTGCCGCACCGCACTTCGGAGGACTCTGGGAGGCAGTGGTGAAATCCACGAAACACCACCTTCGACGGGTCATCGGAGAGACCACCCTCACTTTCGAGGAAATGGCCACTTTTCTCGCTCAGGTTGAAGCCTGCCTAAATTCACGACCGCTGCAAGCGCTATTCGACGATCCAGACGACATTTCCACACTCACACCGGGGCACTTCCTTATCGGGGCTCCTCTCCTGGCCGTGCCTGAGCCGTCACTTGAGGAGAAAGCCGACAGCACGCTCTCCCGGTGGCAACACTTACAAAAAATGCGCGATCACTTTTGGTCACGGTGGTCTCGCGAATATATCCAAGGAATGACAGCCCGACCAAAGTGGCACAAAACTGAGAATGTACCAGACGTCGGAGCCCTATGTCTCATCCGCTCCGAGATCACTCCACCGAGTCGATGGCCACTTGCCCGAATCGTAAGACTGCATCCCGGAGACGACGGCGTCGTTCGAGTCGTGACAGTCCGGACTTCTACGTCAGAGCTTGTGCGACCACTCTGCAAGGTCGTGCTACTTCCTGAGACCAAGGATTCCACCACCGCCTGAAGATACGTGAAACAAACGACACCCTCAATATTCTCTTTCGTTTTTTTAATAGAATTATCGTTCACTTGGCCCTCTGCCACCGCACATTCACTTTCACTGCACTTACTCAAAGTTCATTCACTTCAAATCGAGTCGTCAAATCTCATGAAATACGCGGATGTTATCCGATCGAAGAGCTTCGCGTGCAATCGTAATGCGCAGTCTACTTCATTGTTCAAGTGACACATTTCTTACAGCTTATAAATAATTTTCTAAAATTTTCGCTGTCAATAATGCATTTATCAACTCTTGTTCTCATAAGATGATAAACACTCTTGTGACAAGAGCTGATAAATGCAATGTTGACAGTGAAATTTTACAACATTTATTATAAGCTGTAAAAAATGTGTTATTTTAACAGTAAAGTAGAAACAGCACATTACTCTCATCAGCAATTGTATAACTGTACATTCAACAGCTTTATCTCGGAAACCGTTGGGAATAGGACACTTGTTTATAAGAACATTTTTGCAATAAACGATACTATTACCTCCCAGACTGTGGACTTTTCCTCCTGGGACACCCTGTGTAGTGTATAGTGACAATGCTGAAGCATTTGTCTGCTACATGACGTATGCGTGAAATTACAGTAGGTGCTGCAAGTAATAAGAAATTACATATAAATGTTAAATTTTATATAATATATGAGTTTTTGGTCAAATAAGCCACTTTTTTACCTCGGGGTATAATATGTTTGTGTGCCTACTGATAAATAAAATAATTTTTCCTGCTGTAATGCATGACTTTTTAAGATTTCATATTTCGGCTCTTGTATACTACATGGATTTGTGTTGACAAAATAATCGCAAAGTAAAGTACCATAAAAATTTTCGCTTTGTCATGTATACTCAAAAAATACTGCACCAACAAATTTTGCAACTGAAATTGTTCTCTGTTATCGAGAAAAAAGAAACCCTTTAATTTGTAATTTTTATTTTGTATGTCTTACAATCAGTTCAAACCCAATAAATTTTCACATAACTTGTTTAAAAAATTTGTTACTTGAATATCTATTTTGAGAAAGAAATTTTTAATAAACGGTTGACAGTCGAGATATGAATTTTTGTATTGTGCAACTTATTTCACAAAAATGTGGTACACAAGGAAAGGTACAATTTACAGAAGAAAATTTTATAATTATACTGTCATGTATTGGCTGATAAAACAATTTCAGTCTGTGGACATAGACATTGAGCAGAGAAATATTGTATCCAAATATGGTGAAAATTTATTGGGTAAAAATTGAAAGGTACAAGTTGCAATGTTTTTTTTTGCCGATAATAGACAAAATTCAAAGAAAAATTTGACAAATTATTAACTAAAATATTTGGACAGTACATACCTCTAAAAAAATTTCTGGTATTTATGTAACTGTATATATTGATAACATTTTCTACATAAACAAACATGCATCGTATAATAAAGGAAAAATGAAATAATATCTATTGTGTTTTGTATATAATGAATTACTTCAGAAATGAGAAGAAATTTCATTGTGATTCTTCAATTAACAAATAAAATGTAAAATATTGAACATATTTAAAACCATGAAAAAGGCTTATTTCATACATTAATTCATATATATCGACATTCGAAATTATGTAATTTCTTATACTTGTTAGTAGGCATGTCATGTAATTTCATATTACTTATCGTGGCAGACAAATGATTGACTCATTCTCAATTATAATATTTTCATTTATCATTTTTTTGTATTCAATATCAAATAGAAGCTTTGTTACAACCTCTTATGAGATACATGAAACGAAATATCCAAAAATACGCAAATTAAAGTTGTGCAGGACAAAAGTTGTTGGAAAAATAATGAATAATAATAAGTACCTGTCTGTTTGAATGTCGAACAAAAACGTACAGCTATAAATATTGGTAAACCATATATTTTGAATCGTTGCTTGTCCGTACATCGTTCGTTGTCAGTGTTATTACTCATGCTCTAGACGCGCACATGAACAAAAAATTACATGTCTCTTGTCTGTATAATACTACGAATTGCATGTAATATTGTATGTAATGAATACAATGGCGTATTTGTATTTATTTACGTTATAAAAATATGAGGTATGAAGTACTTTCATTTTTCAGTAGCATTGTGTCATGAATATATTGCACGTTATACAGAGAAATATTTTAATTTGTGCCGATGCAACAATATGTATATAACAAGTATCAATAATATGTAGTACTTTTAATCAATTCGTATACCTGTCATTATTACATTAAAATTTTAATATTTTTGTCGTATCGACCCAGATAGCACAGCTGATCTTTATGAATTCAACAAGATCAGCTGTGCTATCTGGGGATACATAAATCACAAAAAACAAGGCAGCAGACATGTGAGAGGCCAATAATCTAAATACCTGTATAAGTATGACTTCTAATGAAAATTGGAAAAAATTTGTACGACTTTTTGGACAATATACTTCTGTATGTTCTTTTATTCGCGAATTGTAATACACCTATGTACAACAGATTTAAAAAATTAAGAATTATTTAATCAGTAGTAAAACAAAGCTTCCATTTGTAAATAAAAAGACGTCAGTCTGTCAGACTGTCTATCTGTCAGACTGTCTGTATGTAGGTCTGTCTGTATGTCTGTGTATGACACAAATTTATATCTTCTACGAAACATGCTTACCTTTGTACCCATCCTTTCCTCCGAGAGATCCTGGCGACAGACAGAGATTTCTTCTTTGCAGTGTGTACACCCATAGTGAACACAGACACTTATAAAAACTGTAAATACTTTATAAATAATTCTAAATACTTTAGAAATACAAAAACACTGATCGCAGTGGAGCACGTTTATTCACGTTTATCGTAACGGAATCGTCCCGTCCACTGTGATTGTTTTGTTTATGCAAGTTCGGCGCGCCGAGCGAGCGAGCGAGCGAGCGAGAGAGAGAATATCATTCCTTCCTTCCCGCACTCACTCAGCTGATACGATCGACGCCGCTAGCCCAGCGACCCTGCTATTGCTTTCTCGGCGCGGATCTGAATGAGATTTTTACGCGTTGATAAGCGCAGATAATAATGAACAAATAGTAAGAGGGAAATATATTATAATGTTATACTAGTCCAGTCAAAATACGGGAAAAAAGGGGGGGTACCTAGAAAAAATTGCAACAAAAGGTTTTATTACGTCATTGTGTTCAGAAAAATATATTGAACAACATATCCAAATTCCGCCAGTTTCCGCTATCTCCAAGTATGTTTTTTATTAATAATTTATAAACAAATTCGTTTTTCTCCACAAATACGACAAATTTCGAAATTTTTGTAAAGATTAAAGTTGTAGAACAGGCAAATATCTACAAAAATGTTCTATAAGTTTTTTTCGTACAAGCAATACTTTTCACGTAATAAATTTTGCAGATATACCGCTGCGCGGTAAGCGCTGACAGACGTCAAATAAATTGAAGCGTCGCACGCGCGCACAAAAAATGTTATATCTTTTGAACGAATCATTGTACACAAATGATCAAAAAATCGTTGAAAAGCTGAAACTGTCAGCTTTTTAATGCGATTTGGATCGTTATTCTGCGACAATTTTTGAAAATTCTACGATGGTTTAAACAAATTGTTACATGCACTTTTGCCTTTTTTCATAAAATCAGCCACAAGTAGGTTCCAAATTGTTTTAAAAAAAAAACGCCAGCAGAATATTACAGTATATACTTCATACTTTGACTCTACCAGAGGAAAAAAATTACAAAAATTTTTTTCTTCAAAGTCCAAGCTATTGACATGTCCAGTCAAAATACGGAAAAAAGGGGGGGTACCTAGAAAAAATTGCAACAAAAGGTTTTATTACGTCATTTGTGTTTAGAAAAATATACTGAACAACATATTCAAATTCCGCCATTTTCCGCTATCTTTAAGTATGTTTTTTATTAACAATTTATAAACAAATTTGTTTTTCTCCACAAATACGATGAATTTCGAAATTTTTGTAGAGATCACAGTTGTAGAACAGACAAATATCTACAAAAAATGTTCTTATGAATTTTTTGAAATATCTCATATTATTTGAGATATTTGCAACAAGAGCTACTACGCTACGCGCGGAGCGGCGAATTCTAAGACTTGCCGTGTGCTTGTTAGAACTTCTGCGCTCCGCACGTAGCCTAGTAGCTCTTATTGCAATATCTCAAATAATATGAGATATTTCAAAAAATTCATAAGAACATTTTTTGTAGATATTTGTCTGTTCTACAACTGTGATCTGTACAAAAATTTCGAAATTCATCGTATTTGTGGAGAAAAACAAATTTGTTTATAAATTGTTAATAAAAAACATACTTAGGGATAGCGGAAAATGGCGGAATTTGAATATGTTGTTCAGTATATTTTTCTAAACACAATGACGTAATAAAACCTTTGTTGCAATTTTTTCTAGGTACCCCTTTTTTCCGTATTTTGACTGGACATGTCAATAGCTTGATTTTAAAGAAAAAATTTTTGTAATTTTTTTCTTCTGGTAGAGTCAAAGTATGAAGTATATACTGTAATATTCTGCTGGCGTTTTTTTTTTAAACAATTTGGAACCTACTTGTGGCTGATTTTATGAAAAAAGGCAAAAATGCATGTAACAATTTGTTTAAACCATCGTAGAATTTTCAAAAATTGTCGCAGAATAACGATCCAAATCGCATTAAAAAGCTGACAGTTTCAGCTTTTCAACGATTCTTTGATCATTTCTGTACGATGATTCGTTCAAAAGATATAACATTTTTTGTGCGCGCGTGTGACGCTTCAATTTATTTGACGTCTGTCAGCGCTTACCGCGCAGCGTATATCTTTCAAAATTTATTACGTGAAAAGTATTGCTTGTACGAAAAAAAATTATAGAACATTTTTTGTAGATATTTGTCTGTTCTACAACTTTGATCTCTACAAAATTTTGAAATTTATCGTATTTGTGGAAAAAAACGAATTTGTTTATAAATTGTTAATAAAAACATACTTGGGGATAGCGGAAAATGGCGGAATTTGGATATGTTGTTCAGTATATTTTTCTGAACACAATGACGTAATAAAACCTTTTGTTGCAATTTTTTCTACAGTTGTTTCAGTAATGGTAAAACCGTTTGATGCAACTCTCAAGCATTCGCGAGAATATAGAGTTGTAGTTTTTATGTGTACCATGAGGTTTCGATCTCTATCGAAGCTAAGGGGGTAGCTGAGAGTGCAAAGACGCGTGGCTGCTACATCCGAGAACGCTGTATGCTGCGGTTCAAATCAAATCTTGATTTTTGTTACATTTTGTAAATAATTATTTATTATTCAAAATATGCTACATAATATTCTGCATGCACAGATTATTATAAAACATATTATGAAAAAATAATTGATTGTTTATATATATTCGTGTTGTATGTACATGTATAATTATATTTTTCCAATGTTATTATATTTTTCCAAATGTTAAGGAACTGAAGGAAAAATGATATAAAGAATTGATAAAACAAGTGCACATTCTTCTCGTATTTGTCATAATACATTTCGACATATAACAACTAATATTTCATTACTCATCCCTCATCTTGCTCCTCCAGTTTCAATATTTAAAAATCATGTAATTGAAAGAATGTCGGATTTATAAAATGTCGTTGTGCAGAAAATGTATGTTTTACATGTTTGTATGACAAATATTAGCCACAAACATGTAGCTCGTCAACAATTCCAAGGAGTCCGAGGCTGAGTAATGAAATATATGTTGTGAAATATATTGTGACAAATATGAGAAGTAATGTGCACTTGTTTTATGAAGTCTTTCTTATTCCTTTTTATTCCTTCTGTTTCCTGCCATATTCGGAAACTATATAGAACACGCATATATAAATGCTCATTGATTTATTCATAATGTTATATAATAATCCTGTGGATGCAGAATATTATGTAGCATATTTTGATAATACATAAGTATTTCATATATTGTATTTAAAATATCATGAAAAAATTTAAAATATCTGAGGAAAATGTTAACGAAAGAGAGCTGTACTATAGTGTTTTGACAACGTCTCGACGAGACGTACAACTTTTATCTGAAGGAAAAAATTTGAGCCTCCGCATCTTTCGGAGTTGGAGAATGCTTTCACTCAGTAGGAAGACTACTTATATAAGGATCTCAAGAGATCAATAGAGTATTTATAATGTCTTTTTATGTTACCGTCGTAATGTATTATGTTTTCGTGTAATAAATTCTGTACAATGTTTAAATCTTTATTGCCTGCCCTGCCTGTTGAGCATCCTCAGATAAATGTCCTATTGGAATTATAAATGATTCTACAATTTTTTTTCCAGGAATTAAAATTGTATGATGCTGGCATGTAAAACCAACATTTTTTAAACATTTGAGAGAATTGCATATATTAACATATCATAGATTAGTAACAAACAAATTGACATTATAAATGAACTATGAGGATCTCTTCAGATCCTTATGTAAGAGTGCGTTTATGTGTGTTGGAACAGTGATAAACGATAGGAACGGCGATACTAATAAAGTAGCAAGAATAAATGCAATTGATACATATGTAATTGTTTATATGCTTTATATAACCCACTTAGGTACATATCGTCTACTTAATTTTTTATATGCTCCGTATAAAACATTACATATAAAGCATTTATTCTCGCTGCTTTGCTAGTTTCGTCGCTCTTATCGTTTATCACTGCTCCAACAAAACGCCCCTAAGTTGTCTTCGTACGGAGAGGAAGCATTCTCCAACTCCGACAGGTGCGGAGGCTCAAAACTTGATAACCGACAGTTCAAATAAAAGTTTCTTACATAATAGAACTACTTTACTTTATTCAGTACTTGCTTCATTCAGTAGTTTTTCATAACTAAAATCAGGTGCTAATAATCTCGTTTGATGAGGTAAAGATGTAGTAAGACTCTCAGCGTATAAGCAAGCCTAATAAAAGTGCCCTCGATGTGAAATGACATGAGATATGTACTGTTTTTTTTGAAATTTTTCTCAATGTAACTTGTTTTTTGTAATTATAAAGAACGGAAGAAAAGAAAAAAAATGTAGCCAAAGTTGTCTCATTGCTTTATTACCTTTTAATTTAAAAAATGCATCGAAAATAGTAACGATGCTTCAAAATTGGAGGTCACGAAATTTTCTTCTGGGCTATTGTGTGCGGGCCCGGCAGAGTTCGGCGCGCGGAGCAAGCGAGCAAGCGAGCGAGAGAGAGAATATCATTCCCTCCTTCTCGCTTTGACCTCATTGTCAGGTCATATGAGATATACGATAAACACGGATAAAGTTATTTTCGATGTTGATTCGTGCAAATGCAAGACAATCC